>CAJVPZ010000524.1:0-18810 GCA_910592135.1 Racocetra fulgida | reverse complement strand
CAAGGACCATAATAAGAACAAACCTTCACTTGTAGTGACATGATTATTTTACCGATTCTCTTTACGGCTATAAGAATGATTGGCATTTCTCTCTATATGAAAGGCATTTTGGCCCATGAATTGTGTGGGTCATCCCTTTACTGGTGGAACATACGGAGCGGTATTGGTGACAATTTTGTGTAGCATTTGATAAATTGTTTACTCCATATTTGGAGTATTGATAATGTATATTAGAGCCGCCGAGGGTAGCAAGCCCTTATCCCATATGTTTTCAGATTTTGTTAAATAAAGTTATGCATTGTGTTTTAAATAAAGTCATCTGACCGAGCAATAATAATTGGAAACAATTCTACATTTGTAGAATTGTAGAATTGTCGATCATTAAAAGCACATTATGCATAAAAGTTACGTTTTTGATATACTATAATTCCTAACGTAAATTTATAATTTGCAATTAATTTAAGGTTTTTATAAAGAAAAGTCGACTATACTATACCTGTTAGGCGAAATGGTGAAAATGACAAAACTTAAAACTAGCAAGGATAAAATGCGTCATCATCAATAACGAAGCTATTTGATGATAATGCAATTATTAAATAAATTCTTGAATAACTTGAATAAATAATTTGAATAAATAATTTGAATAAATAATTTGAATAAATAATTTGAATAAATAATTTGAATAAATAATTTGAATAAATGAGTGTCGCTAAAAGAAAACCCGAAAATTTAAATATAAGTAATATTTAAATTTTCGGGTTTTCTTTAGCGATACTCAAATAATTTGAATAAAATAAGTTGAATAAGTAATTTGAATAAATAATTTGAATAAATAATTGCAAAATTATAAATTTACATTAGGATTATAGTATATCAAAAATGTAACTTTTATGAATAATGTGCTTTTAATGATCGACAATTCTACAATTCTACAAATGTAGAATTGTATCTATAATTAGAATTGTAGAGTTACTAAAATTATTAATGATCATCAATTCTGTCAATTCTACGTACGTACGTACGTACAGTACAATATCATGCATGTAGAATTGTGGAATAAGGTAGCTGTGCGACGCTATCGCACTAAAACCAGGAACGTAGGCTCAACGATCTTTATAATTATACAAGAGTCAATGCAACCTATTTTTTGTCAAAGTGTAATTCCAGATCAATGATAATATCACAATATCTATCAATCAAGCATATCAAATTTATGGACGGGTTCAAAATCTGGCATCGGTATCAGTCATAATTTTGACCGGTCGGTTAACCTTTGGGCTCAATAGCATTTTAGCTTGTCCGGAAAATTCAACGGCGACCATCAATTACCAAAATCGCACATTTGACCGAAACTATAGAAATTAAGGAAATCCGAAGTGATAACCCGAATTACAACTGATCAACGAATCCCGAACCAGATAACCAGATCAACCCGACCAATTAACTATTTTTGCGCAAATCAAAACAACGCCAAAATGCGAAACTCGTGAAAACTCGAAGATAAGAATCGAAATGAAATCATATTTAGTATAGTTACCAATTTATTGATTAATGTAGAACGTAGTAGAATAAATTAGAAAAATTAGCTTACAAATCTATTCAAATTTTGTAAAACTCAAAAATGTATTTAAACAACCCGTTTTCACCTCACCGTAAAACCTTGTAATAAAATTCTTTTATTTAGCCCTTTGATAGTATTAGAATTATTACCCTTGCAATTACTACTATTACCTATTACCACTATAAATATTTAACTTCGAGAAGTTGTTGACCAACTTCAAACCTGCTTCCACCCGTATATAACTTTATTGAATTAAAGTTATCATTATAATATCACAATACAACCCATTAGTTTAGGAATATATAATATGCTAACGCTCCAGTACAATAAACATATTAGCTATTACATTTTACTTTTGTATTAAATATCTTTATAATAAAGAAACTATTTTATTAAAAGAAAAACTATATTGTCTATACACATTGAAGTATCTAATGCAATAAGTCATAAAAGATACATTAACCTTCAAGACTGTATAATAAAAATATCTTGACGAAGATTCTATTGAAAAAATCTTATCAATAAGTATACCATGCTAACTAATAGGAAGTCGCGAACCTCTAAGGAAAGCTATATCGAGATAATAATAAAAACATAACCATGTCGGAATTTACAAAAATTTTTAGAATAAAAAATTAGAAAACCTATTGCAAGAAGACTACCAAAAAATAGAAAACCCGAAGTTTAAAGAATTTACCTATTCAAGAAGAATTATTTACAATTGAGATTATTTACGATCATCCTCTTTAAACCACACTTAATGAAGCTCACGCTCTTAAAAGAAGCAAAATAAGAAAGTCTTAAAGCACTCTTAAATTCCGTCCACAAGAATAGCGTAGAATCTTATCTATATTCAAGAATGAAATACAACCTAATTTGGAAAATAATCATTGGAATTATAATCTTCACTGCACTAAACCGAATAAATCAAGAACTCCAAGAATTGTTTCAAAAACAAAAGAAAATATGATACTGTTACATAATATACCTAACGCAGATTTAGCAATCCCGATAACAATTTTCCCAACACTAAGTACATCAACCCAACAATTTTGCCAAGTGAAACAGCTCCTAACATCCAAGATAAACCATTGACAATCAGCAACTCCTTAAAACCAACAACCGTAGCTAACACAAATATAGCACCAACGCCCGAGATTAACAAGACATTAGTAATCGAAATTCTTAGTATTATAGCAACAATATTAAGTGCTATAATTGGGATAGTACTTTACTGTCTAAAGAGAATAAACTGAAAGAAACGCCAGTATCAACAACAAGCCTAACAATTACCTAATAATAATCAACAAGTGCTAGTCTTATCATTTACACAACAACCGATAGAACGTGAATTAACACCTGAACAGATAAGCAGATTAGCAGACCAATTAAAAGCAAACCAAGCTCTAAACTCTAAAGGAAATAAAAGACCAAAAAGACCACCCGTTGTAGGAACAGGATTACCACCTTTAACTAAACCAGGAAGAAAATACTGATATCAAACTGAAACTGAACAATCCGACAGAAATTTTACAGATACAGCATCCATACTATCTTGGAACCGAAAACAAACATAAGATAACACATGCTATTTGAACAATAGGATAATCGCATTAGTAATTAATATTAGTAATCATAATTAATCTTCTTACCAATATTAGAATAGTCATATACAATCTTAAATAATATAAAGCTTCAACACAAAATGCGAACTTGCTAGAAAAATATAAACAACCAAAATTGGAATGTCTACCATAATCAACAATACAGAAATCAACAACTGTGAACAAGAAAATCAAACACAACTATATCTCATATTTACAATAGTAATATTAGCAATATTATACATATTGACAATCGTACTTTGCTGTTGCTTACAACAAAAGTATAAAAAGAGAATCTACAAGAACCACCCTGATGTTGGATATTATGCTCAACAACAAGAATCGACTTGCATTATACTCTAAATATACCTATGCGCATACAACCTAGAACACAACCCACTGATATAATTACTTTAATTATTATCATAATTGTTATATCACTGATACTAGCCCTTATTAGAATCGTTGGATAAGTTCAAAAACAAAAGAAAAGAAAACATCAAGAACCTATAGACTATACCGCAGATGCAACGCCTTTTATCTAATTAATGTTCTTATTTAAAAGAAAGAAGAACAAAGGAAAAACATTACTTGACCCATCTCTTTATGCACAACAAGCACATGCACATAATAACTTTCTTAACCAACCAAATATACAAAACCAAGGAACTATAGCCAAGTTCCAAAGGCCAAACCAACGATACAACGAAGTATTCAAACTAATAGGAGATAGTGTACCAAACGCATATCCTACAAAAAGACCAATCAAACCTACTAGATCATTACCAGCACCACCAGGACATATTACGCCATATTTAGGACAACTACCAAATTATTCTAAATCTAACTTACCGTATAAACCAATATCACCTAAAAGAAGTAAATATAAGTCACCATTTATTTAATGCAAGAACGTCAACAAGTACAAATCTCAACTATAATTATACCAACACCAACAATATTTCAAACAATCATATATACCCAAGTACAAACTATACAACCAACAGCAACAGCCTTTACCTCGACTATTGTAACTACCGAATCAGTAACACCTGGATTCTTTCAAGACCCAAATACAATTACAGAAAATATTGTAATTGTAATAACAATAATATTCACAATATTATTATACGTATTCATCAAGTAGAGACAAAATATAGCAGAAAATGAAAGAAAAATCAAAAACATAAACGAAGAAGCCTTAAGAACACACGATATCATTAATCAAACTGTTCGCAATAATTAATGAACATACCGAAGCATTATAAAGACCTACAAGCTTACAAAAGCGAGCCATTTATTAACTCTGATTATTCAATTGATTGGAACAAATTAGATAAACAACTCGACCTTTTGGAATATAAAGTTAAACCACTAGTGTATAAACCACTTATACAAGAAGAGCAAATAATCTACAACAAGATAACATTACTAATTAATACTAACAAACCCCTTACATTAACAGAAGAATATAAACAAGCATACTTAGTATATAGTATCAGAAGAAACGATCCTATTGAATATCAACAAGATATAGCATCCCAATTTAATCAAAACTTAGAATATATAACAACGTTCACAAACAAAAAGTATCTAAAGAACACTAATTAATGACCATCAGCGAAGCATTAAACCGGAGATACCCATTCAGTTATACACACTATAGGAATAACAAAGCCTACTACGAAACCTTTAGAACAAACTTTAATAATAACAAATACTCAGAAAAGCTTATCAGCAAAGACCAATTTAATAACGATCAAAAACGAATTTATAGACTAAAAAGACTATTTACCACTCAACCAAACCAGTATAACGAAGAAAAACAAATAGCACTAGTAATATTAGCACACAAGCATCAAGAAACTGAAATACTTAATTGGGCATTACAAATAGAAACAAAACTTTAAAAGACTATATAAGATACTGTGCATATTCAGAACAAGTACCTATACAATTTCCACCAGAAGATTTAAATAAAATCTAATGACTAGTACATCAGGATCATCTAAAGCGACACCACCAGCAGTAATGGCTACATTCAAGGAAACCAAATTTCCCGACCTTAGTAAAGTAGATAACTCTAAAGATATCATGAAGGGAGTAAGATTTAACAGACAGAACTAGACAACATATTTCAACACACTCATGAATAACGTAACCTCATATATACCAGAACCTCTACTAACATTAGGATTCTTTAACGGAACTCAGAATTATGGATACACCCGTGATAATGATATGACACGGATAGGAAGAAACCCTGATGATGCCACTAATCATGATAAATTCGAAGGAATGTTTAATATATTATATATACAACAATTTCTAGACCGACTAACACAAGAAACCTTTGAAAAACCATACCAAGATGAATTTATTGAAAAGCGACAAAACTTTGTATGCATGTTTCCAAATGACTGGAACCAAGGAAATGGAGGAAGAACACCTTCACATATCTGGGAATCAATAAAAGGACAAATCAAAAATAAAAGAGGATTTGATGAAACCTTAAATATAAACTATAATCTTACAAATCCAAAACCAGGTCAAGAAACCTTTCAAGCAGGATGGATAGATACAAACCCTCAAAATGCATCAAACCAATGTTCATAGATACTATTCATGCATAACAAATATATCAGTGCTGAAGCACAAGCAGAAGCTCAAAAGAAATTCAAAGCACTAGTATTTAGACCGCAATACCTCAGCAATCTCGAATTACAATTATTCAAAGCATCATATTATAAAATGCGAGAAGAAGCAGCAATTAACCAATCCTTTGAAGGAGGAGCATAGACAGACCTTAAAGAAAAACTACCTACAGGACATTACCAAGGAGAAGACTACTTTTTCTAACTACAATTTACAGGAGCACCAACATCATTTAAAACAGCATTTGAAGCACTTGAACGAATCTATAGTGCATACTACAATAGTGATGTAGGAAAATATTTTCAAAGCAAACATGGCAAACCCAGAAGTAAAGAAGCATTCTTTTCAGCAAAACAAAACTTAGCAGTAATAGACCTAGAGAAGTTACACTGCTTTAAGTGTAGACAAAAAGGACATTTTGCAAAAAACTGTCCTAACCCAAAACGATTTGCTAAATATCTATACCAAGACCAGAATTATAAAAACAAAAGTGACAAATGATACAACAATCAAAATAAAGAAAAAACCAACTGCAGAAACAACATTACCAGAATATCATTAATAAATTAAGAGATGATATAAAGATACTTAAAATTAAAAGTGGACAACCTATATACAACAATGATAACAACAGATCTAGAAAACCTAAACCAGATTCTTCGAAACCACCATTCAAAAAAGAAGAAAAACTTTATATCAAAAAAGAAGGAGAATCACAAAATTCTTTCAGACCAAAACGAGAATACAAACAAGGAAACCAGAAAAAACTTCCAAGGAAAACCATTATATCAAGAATCAAAAGAACCTATTAAGTTTAGTAATCCAAATAATGTTGGATATAAACCACCTGTACCAAAACAATTCAACTCAAGAAAATGAGAATATAGACAAGATAGTAAATACCAAAAAGAGATTCGCAAGAGAACTCGCGAACTCAAATTACTTGAAAAACTCCATAAAAAATTTGGAAACAATGAAATCCATAATCTAGAACAAGATCTAGAATACGAACAGTATCTAGAATTATGCAACTCCTACCAAGAATTATTCCACTTAAAAGAAAACGAATCTACTTCTGACAATGAATTAGAAGAAGAATTTGAAAAAATCACTTTATCAGAGCAGTATTTCTAAATGGGAGCCTGCATAATACTCAGGACTCACTCCCAATACAACCAATAGGCTGTATCACAGAGTTAAATCAAAATACTTCAAATGAAGATAATGCAAATTTATGTAACAATGAGATATATTATATTAATAAAGAAATATCCAAACCTTTAACTAAAATAAATGATTACTCTGCTACAAATACTTTATATTGGCCTAAAGAAACTATTGAAACTGAATTAGACCCTAAAGGAGAATTTTACTTTTATGGAAAAGTATGTAACATACCTATGGAATTCAAACTTGATGAAGAATCAACTTGCACAATAATGGGAAAGAACCACTTAGACCTTTTAAAGAAAAACGAACAACACTTCAAATTTTACCCAGAAAATCAACCGCAGAAGCTGTAGGATTAAACAATGTTACTATAATTAGAAAAGCAATCGTCAACATAAAAATCGACAGACACTTCTTTACAAATATTAAAATAGACGTATTAGGATCATACTTAAAATATATTCTAGTATCAAATAAAACTAAGCGACAACTGGTGATAACGGTCAAACTACCTGAGGAATTTATTTTATTATGGGGTCTACCCATAACGAACCAAAGACAGCTAGACCACAAGCAAACGGATGATCAGCCCTATTTAGCTGTGCTAAGTGATGGCAGACTAAATAGCAAGATAAGTCCACATCCGGCCAAAAAAGGAGGACATATTCTTAGGAGTGATGAATCATCTGATTTATCTGAGCTGAGGATACTAGTAACGCGGAAGAGTCAGATTCTGATACATCTAATGAAGCATCCAGCTTGGAAATTTCGTTAGAAATTATCAACCCAAATGAATTTGAGAATCCAGGCGAACAAAAAGGAAAAGGTGCCCTTTAAAGCAAAACTACAAATACAAATCCTTAAAATATCGCCAAAGACCTATGAAAAAACCCTTAGAAAACTGGAAAATCCAAACAATTGTTAAAAATGGGAAAACATATACCCATAATCCATATGAAATACCTAACTATGAAATAATTAACTTAAATAAGGAGCAATATAACCTATTTAAAAAACAATGAAATTAATCAAAAAAGGAAATATCTAATTGGGGTCATATGTGATGGTTCTTGGGAAGGAATTCAAGAAGCCATCATATGAACAGGAAGTAATATAGTGCAAATATTTATGATATACAGAAAAACACAACAATATGCCAAGAATGAAATGATGTAGAATTGGATAACCCTAAAAGAAGGGATACCAAACACAGAAAATGATAGGCTTATACAAGCTAAGCTGTCACAATTGCAAGTAAAGCCACGTATAGTAATACACGCATCTATGGGCTTAAGCATCAATGATGCTATACAAGAAGGATTATTTGATTGAAAAATCAAAAGAATAATTGAAGAAATAAAGCGCGCACACACAATAGGAAGCAAAGTATATGTATTGTATATAGGAACAAAGGCCTCGAGGAACACAATACCAATACAAGAAGGGATCCAGAAGGATCACATCAAGAAAAACTTGGAAGCTATACTGAGACAAACTGTAAACACTGACGTCATGATCTTATTAGAAAACTCAGCAGCCAACAAGTGCTATGGAGCGAAAATAGAAGAACTCTTAGAAATCAAGAGCAGTATAGACAAGAATTTATTAACTAAAGTGGTAATACATGAAAGCCCAAATGAACTACCGCAAATGCAAAAAATAGAGCGTCTTAAGTTATGTTTCAACACTCAACATTATTTTGCAGCAGGATGTGGTAAATACTTAGATGACTATAAGGAAGTCATGGAAAAGTATGGAGATGAAATACATCTCTTACATATAAATAATGTAATGAAAGAAAGAAAAATAAAACAGAAAGATAGATCTATAAGAAAACAGAAGGCAACAGTATATGGCAGTAGACAGGATGTCCATGCACATTTACTACAAGGACAATTATCACAAGAAATATTTAGAATGCTAGCACAACATTCCAAAATGAAAGCAATGATATTGGAAACACCTGGAAGAACTGAAGAACAGAAACAGGAACAAATACGAGAAGTGTATACACTAAGACAATACACTAAACCTGAAGATACTTTACAAAGTGATGATTTACTGTTCAAGTCAGATTTCTAAAAAATAGAAGAATTAGGGAAAGAAAAAATCCCTCAAACAGTAAATAAATATGAATTGCCAGAAATAGTAAGTCTACAAGACCATTTCCAACAATTATGACTAGAAGGTCAAGAAAGATACCAAGACCCTAGGAAACAAGAATCTATCGATAGAATGAGAAAGAAACAAGTAGAACAATTAATGTTTAAAGCAAATGAAGCATTAAACAAGTTTCAAGCTACACCTTTTGCAGGGAAAAGCAAAAGTACACCACTACCAACCCCAAAAACCTTTGGACAGTTAATAGGACAATATGGAACGAAAGTAAAGAAATTAGAAAAGTTACAAGAAGAAGAAGGAAACGAGGAAGTAGTTAAAACACTTAAAGACCTCGTAGACCAGATAGCAACCATTGATTCTAATTTTGAAAGAATTAAGAAAATGAGTGATAAAGAAGCTTAGACACATGTCGACAAAATGAAAAACATTGATATATTACTGCAAAACCTTAAAGAAACTATGTCACATGAAACATCACAAGAAAAACTGTTTGAAATCATATAATGGTATGATCAACAAACTGATAAAACACAGAGGACTTATAATAAAGATTTAGAAAATGAAGAAATACGATATATTAAGAATACAGATGATGCTCTCGATATAAGACCAGAACAATATATAAATCTAAAAGAACCTCATAGAAGAGCTGTTATGGCTAAGCTGACTGCAATAGCCAATACAAGTAAAAATGAAGAAGAAAAAAAAAGAGCTAATAGCAGATGGAGAGATAACGCTGCAATGAAAGTATCTGTAAACTATAAAAAATTACAAATAGCAGAGAGACAAAAAGAATAAGAAGATAATAAAAAAACTAAAAGAAAGACACCTATACGACACAAGCATTCTGATAGTAATGCTAGTATGACAAGTGAAGCTAGATCTTCATGGAGTGAAGATTCTGCAGCTGAAGATAAGAAGTTTCAAGAAGAACAAGACAAAGTTATAGGACAAGTCCTTGAACAACGAGATAAAAATAACTCAACAAGAACATTGCCTATAACAGGAGAACCTTCTACGAAAGGAAATAATGTAACCTTACATAATATACAAGTGTTAAATTTAACGTTACCAACTAGCAAACCTGCTAAGAAGAGTAACTGGTCATTTGTACCAAGATGGGGTTACAGTGAACTACCGAAGAAAGAGCCCTTACTGAAAACAGTAGTAAAAGATAACGCAGCAAAGCAAATAACATCACAAAAACAACATGAGAACTCAGAATTTTATAGAAATAGACAAATGTCTATGGAAGGCAGACGATCTAGTATACCACCATGTGTACAGATAAAAGAATCAGCAAACCAACCACAAATATCACCTTTATCACTGGGTTCAGCAGTATCAATAGCTGAAACTACTAGCTCTAGCTCAACAAGTATAAAATCAACTAACAGCAGTGAACAACCAATGCAGAGTAATGCAGGAGGTACACCACCTATAAAACCGAAGAACAATCAGTATGGTTATAATACTGACGAAATAATGAATTTAGAACAATTATACTGGAAACCTCAGAAAAGGAAAATGTGTAATCTAAAGTTACATGAAGAGTTAGGCCATATACCTAATAAAATAAGAAGAATGATATTACCAACTATGGGCACAGGAGTACCCATATATACAAAAAAAGAAGTAATATTAAAACCGTATACATTTACAGCAATACCAATTGTACCAAATATAGGATATGTAATGACACCATTACATTTGGCCCAAAATAGAACTATGATCCAAAATGGATACATAGATAGAACTGTTAAAACAATACAAATTATTAATTGGACACATAACAAATACGAAATACCAAAAGGGTATCATATAGCAAATCTAAAGAATATTAAAGAAGTATATAGATTTGCAAAAGTAATAAACCCAGAAGAAGATGATGATGAAAAAATGAAACCAAAAGAAAGATTTAAGCTTTTAGTCAAAAAAACAAACCCAGAATACAGAAACTTACTAGAACCTGTATTCAAGAAATACTATAAAGATATTTTCTGACTAAAAGAAGAAAAAGCAACAACATTCAACTCTGAATGCTTTAATATGCCAATAAGATTGAAGCTAAAAGAAAAATCAATACTAGAAGGTATACCCAAGAATGACCAACAACGTATGCCTAGACCAATGTCACAGAAAGAGAAAGAAAAATCAAATACAATGTTCAAGGAATTATTTACAATAGATACCTTGAACCATCGACAGCAGCCTGTATATCACCCATAATGATATTACCAAAACCAGATGGATCAAAAAGATGTGTAGTAGATTATAAAGGATTAAATAAACATCTTGAAGACGATAGCTTCCAAATACCATATATACCCACCTTTTTGCATAAAGTAGCAGCATATAAATATTATAGTACTATAGATTTTAAAGCTGCATATTTTCAATTTCCATTAGAAGAACATGAAAGAGACAAAACAACTTGTTTTTTTCCCAGAATAGGAAAATACAGATTTACAGTGATGCCGATAGGATTAAAAACAGCACCAGCATATATGATGAGATATATGTTTGAATTATTTAAAGATATACCATATATAGCAGTATATATGGATGATTATACAATTTTAGTAAATACAGTACAAGAAATGGTAGAAAAACTCGAAGCGGTGTTCGAGTATATAAAAGAAGGGGCATGATAATGAATCCTAAAAAATGCGAATTTGGAGTAACAAAAACAACCATTTTGAACCACCAAATTGAACATGGAAGGATATATCCGAATGCTAAAAAGTTAGAAGAAGTGAAGAAACTCCAACCACCAAAGGATGTTAAAGGTGTTAGATCATTTAATGGGATGACTAACTACTTTAGAAGGTTTGTAGAAAACCTTCCAACCATAGCAGAACCAATAAATAATCTATTAAAGAAGACCACACCGTTCAAATAGACGAGGAGTGCCAAAATGCATTTGATTTTATTAAACGAAAATACTTGAAGCACATTGGTTAACATATCCTAAACTTGGATACCAATTAATTATAGAAACTGATGCATCTGATAATAGTATTGGAGCAGTATTAAAACAAGTTAACCCTGACCTCAAACATTATAAGACAATTCAAAAAGAACAGTATACTAGTAAAACAGATCAGTGGACACAGAGTGAAGAAGAAGTCATAGAATTCTTTTTGAAAACATTAACTTTAACCCAACAGAAGTGGGGAAGTACACAAAAAGAAATTTATGCAATATATGAAGCACTTAAATCATTTAGACCATACATAGGAAGTAGATACGTAAAGATATGAACAGATAATACTGGAATAACAACAATGACAAAAGGTTGCAAGAATTCGACTATTGAGCGATGGTTACTAGAGTTACAAGAATTTAATTACGAACTAGAACGTATACCTGGATCTAAAAACAAGATAGCAGATTATATATCACGTGCAACAGGACAACCAACGAAAAGCGAGCAAGTCACTATGAAAAATAGTGATGTATTAACAATAGAACCTAAGAAACAATAACTCGACTACTATATATGCCGATCTGAGTAGCCAGAAGTATCTAACTACTCCGATCTGGCATACGTGATAAACCAGTAGTGATATTCAGATAACCAGATAGACAAGATACATAAGTAATTAAGTATATAAACACCTGAAGGAAAACTGACTCTTTTTATAACCTCGAATTAATAGAAAAAACCAAAGTGACTAAGGACCAGTAAGAAGCTAAAACTTAACTACGTGCTTTTACAAGAAAACGATCAACTGAAGAAAAGAAAAATGACTCATGGAATATCACCATATAAAGAATTATATGAACACTTAAAAAGGGAGCAAGATACGATTGCATATCTACAAGAAAAGGAGATATTACCAAGACAAGTAACATGTCCGAATTGTCAAAATGAAACACGCTTTGAGAATAGAATGAATCTTTTTATTTGTACTAATCGGAAGGAATGTAGAAAGACCGTATCTATCTTTAGCAATACCATATTTGCGGGATCTCAGATACCCATAAATCAAGCATTTGAAATAGGATATTTATGGTTAACTAAGGCAAAGCATGAGACTATACTACCATTTACAGGATTGAATCCCCGAACAGTCACAAGATAGATAAACATCTACCGCGAATTAGTAAGTCTGAATTTACAAGAAAATGAGAAACTAATCAGAGGAAAAGATATTATTGTAGAAATAGATGAATTTCGATTTAGAATAAAACGATGAAAGGAACAGAATTCTGAAACCGGAGAAATAACCGAAACACACCAAGACATATGGGTCCTCGGAGGAGTAGAACGAACTTCTGAAAAGCGCATGTTTGCTATGATCGTAGAAAACAGATCAGCAAAAGTATTATTAGAAAAGATTGCTAACCATATACACCCAGAATCACTTATCTACTCTGACATGTAGTCCGCATATCAGAATATTTATGACTGGTTAGAAATAGAGCACCACACTATCAATCATAGCCTAGAAATGGCAGTCTGAGATATAGATGCAAGAACTGGAAATATAATTGTATATCACACCAACCATATAGAAGCAACGTGACAAGTTCTAAAAAGCCAAATACAGATAAAAACCCGAAATCACAAGTTCTTACCCGAGTGTTTACTAGAATTTATATGGAGACGCCAAAATAAAGATAACCTCTTTAATGCATTTTTAGATAGTTTATGCATAACTGAAAGAGTATCGATCAGCAATAACGATCAGATAGTGGATAACGCGCCTGATCTGCAATCAGATTGATAAAACAATTAAGGGATAAAACAGAATGAGATCAATAAGTAGAATGAATCTTTAATTAGTTAAAACATACTCGAATATTCTACCAGCCACTACACACAAAACTTATTTAAACAAACGTAATTGACCATCCTAAGACAATATCTATACAAACAATCAATAACTAAAAACAGTAAACCGAATAATTCTTTGAAAATGAACTCCCAACAAGGATCCTCTACAAGCAATAACACCTGGAATCAAAAAGGCCCAAATTATTGTCAAGACTGTGATGAATATAAGTCATCACCTACCCATAACTGTAGAATTAACCTGAATAAGGAATTCGATTGGTTCGATGATAGAAAACAAAGCCCTAAACCTAGAATCTCTAAAAACTATTGTAATTATTGTGGTTACGAAAAAGAAAAAGGTCACAACTGTAAGAATTATCCTAACAACCCTAACCGAAATAAAAGGTTTGATAATAGAACACCTGTAACAAAGCTTATGCACCATGTGTATTGCATAGACTGTGATAAGCCTGGTCACTATAATAATAGCACTAAATGCCCATACAATATTACATGTGGAAATTGCAGAAAGAAAGGCCATTTTAACAATAAGTGCCCTACCCTTATTTGCAGAACTTGCAAAAAGAAAAGACACATTGCTAAACATTGTACTGAAGAAATTGAATTAGATTATTGCGAACATTGTGGATCTACCGACCACGTAAGGAAAGAAGAATGCACCGAAATTAAATTATTAAAAGAACAACAAGCTAGAAAGTGTAAGTGTGATCAAATCAAAGTTCAAGTAGCAATTCAACAAGACTTCGAAACTTCTAAAAGAAAGCGAAGTGAAAGGAACACATACCATTGTTGCAAGTGTCATAAAATTTGTGGCTATACCGAATTACACCTTTTAAGAAATGTATCACTTTACTTACCACATAAGACCGATTTAGAACATTTTGATAATGTTTTAGTTTGCAAGAATTGTCGTCAAGGCTATTACGAATTACAATTCTCTATTGATTATAACCACAAAGAAGCAACCGAATTCTTTGAGAAGCAAGGAAAACTAACCACCTGCTATTTCTGTTATAAGCCAATTATAACTACAAAAGCGTTCTATTTACCGCAAACAGAGCACTTCTTTTGTACTGATGATGAACTAATAGCATACTTAGTAATTTGTGATGTAAGCACAAATCATAATTACAATTTATTAGATCGCATTAGACATCGTACACAAGAGCGCCTAAATATCCTGGATTCTCTATTAACGAATCTCTAATAGAAAGATTAGTTCAAGCCTATTTTGAGTTACTTGAATTAGACCACATTAATAAGCCAATTCATTATAAATATTACATGAATGCTTACATTATAGCATCACATACTAATGACATTTGGAATGATTCATACGAAGACCTAACTGATCTTAACGAATCAACCGTATACAACCCTTACCCACCAGTAAGAGGCTTTGACTCACAAGACCTCTTACCGGAACATCAAATAACTCCTGAAGATTTGATTCAATCACAAACCCTTGAAGAAATTAAACCTCCGGAGTATAATAAGGAGAATTTCCAACAAGTAGCTTTAGCGAATAAGTATATTAAAATGTACTCAGAATTACTTGAAACAATTTGTAAAAGTTGTCTCTTATTAGGAGATGATATCGAAATAATTAACCGCATGTGTAAGAACTGTAACTACTGCAATGATTGCCAAAAGCCAACTCCAAATGAAGACCTGAAGTATAGCTTTTGTCCACAATGTTATGACCCTGACTTACACAGACCTATACCAACTAAAAAAGGAAAAATTAAGAGTATAACATATTCGGAAGAGCCTGAAGAAATAAACTCCTAAATTATTAAAATAAGTGATAATGAAAGTTCACCTGAAGATAACATATCTGAAGCTAACTCTGAAGGATCTACTGATATGATAGACTATATTTTCAATAATCTAAAAATAAGAGAAGATAATGAAACAGTAATAGTAAGTGTCCTAGAAGATCATAAGGAAGTAATTGAAAATCATGCTAGGTATATTGGGAAAATCCTAAAAACTGGAATATCTGATAAGGATAAAATGGACATTCTTAATGATCCTGAAGATCAAAAGTTAGTAACCTTACAAGAAACTGTAGATTAGCTAATCAATACAGTAAATAAGCATAACCAGCGCATTGAAAATCTTAAACAAGAAAACAGAATTCTAAAAAGGAAACTTGATGACTTATAGAAAGAGCAATACTTAACCAGATTAGGTAATATGAAAAAATTACGGATAAAGCAACTTAAAGTCCAAAATGAACTATTTAAAGAAATAGTAACTGCACCAATGACTGAAGAATTCCAAGAAGCATATAAAGAATTCATTAAAAAATTAGATGACTAAATCTAACTAGAATGTACTAGAACATTTAACTAATTAATTATTATATACCCAAATAAATATAAAAAGACATTGAATTTATCTTGACAAACTTATCAAAATGCGAATAAACTTTAGAATAAGAAACTCAAGAATTATAAGAACAAACGACTTAACAGACCATAAACGCTTCCCAGAATTAGATGAAACTACAAGTAGTGAACAACAGAAAATAAGAGAACTACTTCAATTCACAGAAGCAATATTCTCAAACATATACTTAAACCCTACTCGTACGAAAATAAATAATCTTAAAGAATTATATACTCAGAAAATAACTAATCTCCGAATCTCATCCCATATAAATCGAGATATAAGGAATCTTACTAAAAAGATTAATTATTTAACTGAAAGAACTGTCAACGCAACATATAGTCTTGCACAAATACTGAATGACAGATACCAAGGATCAGATTGAATGAGTGACAATACAATTGAAGCTATAGCAGATTACTTTACATTCATCTAGATCATCAAAGTCAAATTTGAACAATTATTAGGAGATCTTATTAATTGGAGTAATCTCAGAATATTACCCCAGCGAGTACCACTAACACTATGACAAAATACATTTGAAAGTGAACAATTAACAAGCCTTATAGCTGCATACAAACAAGAAATACTTCAATCACGAACACAACTTTATCCAACACAACCACAACTTGACCAAACTGTAGATACATTATTTCTTATTATAGGATTAGATGCACAAAACAAAGAAGAAGTAACTACAAGATTAAGAGTAACGATACAAGCAATACAAGCAGTATCTAGCACCAGACAACCATTAATTATTATCTACCCAACGGATGGAGGAAATCCAAACTGAATATTTAAAAGAAGATTACAAACTGTATAAAACAAAAGAAAATTGTACTACTGAAGAAATACTCAAACAACTTAAATATTTACAAGATAACGTAATTGATTCTTTAATTGAAGAACAAAAAGAAAGTATCAAAACAAATCGAAACGAGGAATTAGAAATTAAAAATCTATTCAAATATGGATACGTAATAGATTTAATACGAAGAAAACATAAAATCAAAATCTGGATAACACGATACGAGAATAGTAGGCTCAAAGCATCATTAGCCTTAGAATTTTACATAAAAACATTAAAGCGAACCTTATACAATATAACAGGACTCATACCAAAAATAAGTGGACCGGAAGTAAAACTTATAACAAGCGAAGAACTTGATAACAACTGGTATTATTAAATGGAATATTACCCCGCATACTTACAAGCAGAATATAACTTGTACCGAAATATTAGTGAAACTCAAAAACCAGTACCTACCAAGGAAATTATAACAAGATATAATATTCTCGAACAAACTCTCTGAGCAGAAATAAGAAATGAAATATCAAAAATTCCTAAATTTGAACCACAAGAAGCTTACAAGTATCATAATTACTTGAGATTAACTAAACAAGCAAATATAGTATATCACCAGCTACAACTCATAGAAAAATACGAACAACATACATCAAATCTCACGCTTAACTTGTATATAAAATTATTAGAAGACCTTTATCAAAGATATTTACGCAAAATTATAGAATATCAATATTACATATTTACAAATGAATAATCGACAAACAGAAGAATTACTAACATATTATCAAAGAAACTTTTGTTATTTTTGGAATTTTACTGAAGAACCAACAGAATATCCTGATGATGAATATTATGAAAAAGGATTAGAATATGCAAAAGAAATAACAACCCAGCAGAAAACTATTCATATCAAAGCTGATATCCAAGCAACAATCGATACATTGTTACAACGAATAAGTTCAACTAACAACCACAGAATAGGATTAGTATTAGTACTACTAAAAGCAGCTAGCGAAGCAGCTGATTATATAACTCAACCATTAAAAGTACCAAGAGCATTCAATGGAAAAACAACACCTGATATAGAAAAAACTATAATACAGATATCAGATTATTACCAATATTTTTATGGAACAGCACAAGGAGTAATTAAACATTTTAGAAGTAGTGAAAACCAAATCCCAAACCAAATTGGAGAAACACTTCACCACATATTATTTAGTATTCAAACGTTATTATTAACTGAAGGAGCTATTAAAGACGTAGAAGAAAGAGAACATAGCCTTCAACAACTTTTAGATCGAAGACATTTCCTAACAAAAGAATTTTACAAACATACTAAAGAAAAGTCACAGCAGTGCCCTGAACCATTAGAAGAAACCCCTGAACTTATAATACATTCACAAGAACATTTCCCACTAAAATTAAAACCAACAGTAGCAAAGAAAATATCTGATATATTTAAGAAACTAAATAAATTATTACAAGATACAGAAGCAGGAATACAGCAAGAGTTACTAAAGTTACACCCATTAAAACTATACCGTAGTAAACAATACATTGAACTATTAAAATTAGCATCATATATAGACAATAAAACACAATTTGAACAAACTAAATATTGGTACAACAAGAAAGTAACAACAACTAAAAAAGACAAAGAAATTATCAAAGAACTACAAAACTACCT
>CAJVPZ010000523.1:0-18823 GCA_910592135.1 Racocetra fulgida | reverse complement strand
TTCAAATAAAAAAAAGTTCATTGATTTTAGTCAAGTTGTTACTGAGATATCTTCAATCAAAGTTTTAAATATTTATAAACAATAAAGTGATAAAATTGATGTGATCTTCAGTATAACTATCAAAAAAGCATAGTGCGAATAGCAATTCCCAAAGTTATATTGATATTAATTATTTGGTCATTATCAATTAATAATAATCACTATAAATAAAGGTTGTTTAAAGCCTTGTAGTTTTATATAAATTTTAATTTATCAATTGATTAGCATCTACATATACTGTAGTAGCCAACAAAAATAATATCTAATAATCAATTTTATAATAAATTACAGGGGAGTAGCATATTATTGTGAACACTTTTTGAACTTTAATTGTTCGAAATCGAGTAAGTAATCTCAGTATGAAATTTATATCACGTGACTAGTAAATCCTATAGTATAAAATACTAAAATTTTATGCAATTTCAATAAATTATACAAAAATTATAAAAATTTTTTATTTTTTTATTTATAAAAAACCTTAAATTTTAATTTTTTTTTTTTTTTTTTTATAATTTTTTTTTAACAAAAAAAAAACTAATTATAGATAATAATTTATAGGTTTTTTCTAGCTTTGACAAAAGCATCAGCCTGATTAAACATACTAATGATCAATCGACGGCATAGTTTTGGTGGTATATTACACTACACTTTCTTAATGAGAGCATCCAGCTCTTTAAGATTACTCAAACTTTCCTTGCGAAGTACAGACTCCTTTACTTTAGCCCACAGATTTTTGATCAGATTTAGGTCTGGGCTCTGTGGTGATCACTCTATTTCACGAATCTGGTTTTTAACCAAAAACTCCTTCGCCATATTATCTTTATATGGTCTTGTATTGTTTTGGACAAAGTATGGTTGGCCATGATCACCATTTGCTGAAAAATTTTTTATAGTGGGGAGGGTATATTTCTGGAAAATCTCAAGGTATGATATACTATAGGCATTGAATTTTAATACAACAAGGGGCCCAACCTCAAACTATGAGAAACAGCCCAATATATGTGTTCTGGGCTTCACTTGACAGTAGGGCCTATATAATCTATTTCCTATTTTTCGTAAAGTTTTCTCTATACATGGCCAGGGGAACCTTGAAAGACACAGACATATATCTCATCTGATTACAACACATGCTTGAAGTAGACCACTCCTAGTATTTAAGTGCCTATTCATACCTTTTTTTTATTCGTTTCAGAAATAAGTGGCTTCTGGAGAGCGATACATGAAGACAAGTTAATGTTATGCATAGCACGATGCACAGTAAATTCCGAGATTGTTTTTCTAGTTTGGTAGTTATAGAGGTTCGTTATTTGGGTAAGACTAGGGCTGTTAAAAAGCTTGTCAGAGTCGGTCCTTGAGTCGACTTCATACAGACTTTTTGGGACCAACTCAAGTCTGTTTGGACAGAGTTCTAAATGTAGAAGATATCAGCTCCTGCATGTTATTTGTTCTATCTGATTGGCTAATTTATTGCAAGTTCATCATTGTTTAATACCATACTGATATGTAATGACAAATGTCTAAAAAAGATTACTGTGTTTAGAATAAATTGTGTTAAGCTTCACTTATATATGTTTATAAATAAAAAAATTAGTAAAATTCCAAATGCAATTGTCCTTATTATTTATGATTAACAATCATAGATGTCCTAATTTATTATAATAACAAATGTATTAGTTTAAAAAAATTATCTGAGTAATTAAAAGTTTGCTATTGGGTTGATGAACTTCACTTATAGAAAATATCATTATTGGGTTTTGCAAAATTCTGTGACCTCCCTTGATTACTAATAGTTATAAATAATTGTGATTGTGGTTGTGATTGTGATTGTGATTGTTAAGGCTGGCTAATTTATCATAAATCTGAGTTAGATTTATAATAAATTGGCTAGCTTTAATAATCGCAATCACAATCACAATTGCAATCATGATTATTTTATAACTATTAGTAATCAAAAGAGTTACAAAATTTTGCAAAGCATAATAATAGTATATGTTTATTAAATAAAAATAATAAATTCCAAATACAATTGTTTTTATTTTTTACGATTAACAATCACGATAGTTTGTAGATGTTACTTGTCTAAAAAAAGTATCTGAGTAATTAAAAGTTTGCTATGAGCTTCGCTAGTGTGTGTTAAATAAAAATAGCAAGATTTCAAATACAATTGTCTTTATTTTTTATGATTAACAATTGCAATCACTTATAGAAGTAGTAATTTTTTTTATTACACAATAAATATCAAAAGCCCATGTTAATTAAATGATGCATCGAGATGATTAATATCAGTTAGGCACAATTAAATAATCATTTAATGCTACATATTAGTAATTATGCATTCAGTTAATGGTGATTAAGTAGCTAACTTCTAATTCTTAATTAAATTTTTTACACGATTATATTAATTGTACATTAAAATACCACATTCCAGAAATAAAAAGTTACAAATTTTTTTTTTGTGACCAATTTTATTTTTTTTTAAAAAAAAAAAACATATGCACACATAAACATTAAAATTGTTTTCTAATAAATCTTTTTCAATGTCTAATTTACCTGTTTCTTTAACTCTCGATTCTACTTCTCTAATTTCTGATTCTGTTTCTTCAAAAGTTCTCAATCTTGTCTCTTTAAGTCTTGATTCTCTGAATGAAAATATTCATGAAAATAACTCAGAAAGTGATACTATTAATGATACCATTAAAAGTAATAATATAAAAAAATCAAAAAAAGATTATCACACATTTATGATTATTTAGATTTACTCAACAATGGTAACTATGTTTGTAAAATATGTTCTGATATTTCTGATGTTAAGGAACCTAGTAAATAGGGTTCAACTACATCTTTGTCAACAATATTACACCATTTTGAAAGTAAGTATCCAAGCACCTATGGAGACTTCAAGAAAAAAAATGCAAAAGTTACCTATTCATATTCGATGACTGATAATGTTGCAGAGACCATATAAAATCTTTAAATAACAATCTATATTAATTGATTATTAAGAATCAACTAGCCTTCTTAATAGTCGATGAAGATCTTTTTATTAAATTTATTACAAACCTTGATTCACAGTACAAACTTCTATGCCATCAAACTGTCTCCACAACTATTAAAAATAAATTTGCATCTATGAAAATAGAAATAAAACATATCTTAAAATCAAATCGTAGTAAACTAGCACTTACTATTGATGTTTGGATAGCATATAATAAACAACAATTCCTCGGTATTACTACCCACTGGGTCAATGCAGAATGGGTAATAAAAATTCTTCTTCTTGATTTCATACCCTTACACAACTCTCATACAGGTGCGTATCTTGGTGAAAAAATACTTGAGCTCATAGAAGACCTAGAAATAAAAGATAAAATCATGGTAAGTATTATATATAAGTATTTTTAAAATATATTAATATTTTAATGCTAATCTATTACCACAATAGGGTTTCACTGGAGATAATGCTTCTAATAATCAAATGTGTTTAAGTTATCTTCAGAATCATATCAATTCGAATTTCTTATATATATGGTGTGCTGCATGTATTTTGAATCTTACGGTCAAAGATAGTCTAAAACATTATAGCAAACAGAAAAAAAAGTGCAATGTATATGTAATAAGATTAGAAATTCTCCTTTGCTTTTGAATAAGTTAAGGAGAATTTTCGCTATTTATAATTGCCCGTTCCTCCATCCTAAGCTCAATGCTAGACAGAGTAGAATTCCACTTATCTCATAATAAAATGGTTCATTGAAATTCAAGATATTATAGATAATCTTGTAATACTTCATCCCACATTAAAAGAAGATTATCTAGAAACTAAAGATTGGGTAATAGTTAAAGAAATAATTCAGTTTCTTGAACTGTTTTACAAAGCCATATTGGAATTATCGAAAACCTCATTACCTTTATATAGTTCATTATGAATCATTTTTCAAAAACTTCTAATGCATCTCAACTACTACATTGAAAAAACAAATATAAGTATATATCATGATGCAGCTCAGATATAAAAAAACAAAATAATGAAATACTGAACTTATCTTTCGCAAACTTCAGCCATTTCAACTCTCCTTGATCTGTCTATTAAATTCGAGGCCTTTACTGAAGAAGAACACTAATCGACTATTGAAAGTCTAAAAAACTTTTATTCTCTTCATATAAATAGAGAGAAAATTGAACCTAAACTAAATCTATTGGAATATTTTTGGAATCTGGGCAAATCAAATGAAAATAGGGAAATTACATCAAATGAACTGGCTATTTATCTTTCGCTATCTCCAGAACCAAGTACTAATCTACTATGGTGGTGGAAAACAAAAGCCTACCACTTTTTAAATGTAGCTTTAATAGCAGCTAACTATTTTGCACTGCAAGCTACAAGCATTCCTTGCGAACATACATTTTTTGTGGCCAAACATATGTTAAATCTTGAAAGAAACAGCCTTTTTGAAGAATCAACAAGAGCCTCTTTATATATAAAGAGTTGGTATGAGGTGGAAATTCTAAAAATAAATATAGAATAAAATAGTTTTATATATTATATATATGTATTTTAGCAATAGCAGTAAAGAAAGTATGATAAAAGGTTTAAGATATAAATTATTGTTATCATTATCTATAAGTGATAGTATTAGTAAATCACATTATTATATGATTTCAAAGACTGACTCAAGAACCAGTTCTAATCAAAGTTCCTATTTGTGAAGTTTGAACCGATAGGTCCAAACTTTTAACAGCTTTAGATAAGACTAAGATGGTGATTGCCATTAGTAATTAAGTTTTTTAGGTCTTTATATTTAGTAGGGGTTAGGGTTTTTGGATGACTGGGTCTTTTTTTTTTTTTTTGTGCTTCTGCACCTACCTTACTATACTTCTTTACTATATTCAACATAGCAAATTTACCACATCCAACTGCAGCCACAATAGTACAAAGTGAATCTCTATACTAGTGACCATAGATTATCACTCTTCTTTGACTTTCGCTTAAGTCTTTCTTTATGCCTATTTTTTTGTGAGAAAAAAAATAAAGATGATTTTTTTCATTTTGTCGATCTGTTATACAAATAAATAATTTTTTATATCACATCACATTACCTGAGTGTCATGTTACATTTAAGTAAAATTTGATGTGATTTGAACAACAATTCGATTTTTTACAAATTTTTTTTTTTTTAAAAAAAATTCGTAAAACTGATCTTTGTACATATCCAAAAATGGTACTTTGTCCTGCCTTTTGCATTATTTCTGCACAATTTAACGAAATTGCATGAAATTTTAGTATGTTGTACCATAGAATTTGCCAGTCACATAATATAAATTTTGTGCTGTGATTACTTACCCGATTTTGAACAATTAAAGTTCAAAAAGTGTTCACAATAATATGCTACCCCTGTATATATAAAATCCTTTTTAGAAAATTATATTACCAAAAAAAATCAGATATATTTTGCTTCAGTGAAAATTTTTTAATCATATAAAATTACAAAATATTTATTATTAAAACTTTGAATTTTAATAATTTTAAAATTTTAGATTTTTATTATGTTTTTACTATATAAATTTCATAAAATTGAATTGTAAGTCTAATTTGTAAAGAAGTTTAATTGAATTTTAATAAAGATAGAGGTATGGCTTCACCTTTGAAAATTAAAAAAAAAAATTAAATTGTAAGTTTTATATTATATTAAAACTAATATTTTTTTATAAAAATAATATTTTATATATTGGCTTTAAAATATAATAGCACTACTATTACTATTAATAATTAGTTAAATTTTTTTTAAAAAAATTTTAAAATTTATATTTAATTTTAAAGTCAAATTTACAAATTTTATATGTTTTATAAAAGAAGCATGTTTATTTTAATGCAGCTAATGCTTTTGATAAATATCATATAATATATCGATCAGAACAAAATAATTTTAGTATTATTCGATTTGTCTCATTGAGATGAATCAAATAGTACCAAAATCATCCAATTCTAATCACTAAATTATAAGATATCACTTATCAAAAGTTGTTTAAAAAATATTTTTCTAATTTGATGTAGTGTCTAATTTGATACAGATATAATATTTACTATAAATATAATATGATGTATTGATCAAAATCACAAGATTTTGGTACCATTCTATTAGTCTTATTGAGATGAATTGAATAATACTAAAATCTTGCAATTCTGATCGATACATCACATGATATTTATTGTAAATATCAAAATAGATACATCTACCTTGGGCTATTTTGGTTAAATGGAGTATCTTGAAAACTATCAATCAAAACTATATGCTTTTGATACCATTTGATTTGTCTCATCGAGACAAATCAAATGGTATCAGAATCATGTGATTCTGATCAATAGTTCTTGAGATATTATTATGTGTCAAATTAGGCACTGCACCAAGTTAAGCATGCCTTCCTTATATAAAATTTTTTATTTTTTTTGTAAATATCATAGTTAAAACTTTATTTAATAAAATAAAAAGAAATTCTACATTAAAGATTTCAAAGCTACATTTATATTACTATATTAGACACCCAATGTGACATTATATCTTCTAGTTTTCTATATAATGCAATTAATTATTGCTATTAATTGATTTGCTAGAATAGGTTAGAGGAAACCTATACATATGAAATTTTGAATCATAAACTTCATAATTAAAAAAAAAAAAATCTCAATTTGTTTGCCTCGATGAAACTCATATATTATAAAATATAAATATTGAATTTACTAATCATTTTTTAAAAAAAAAAATTCTTAAATAAAAAGAATATTGACTTTTATATATTATATGTTTTACTATCATCGGGCGTTACTTTTGTTGGCTACTGTACGTACCTGGCTTTAGACTATCTTCGTAAATAATAAACGTTATAATAACTTATCGAATCGGCAGAATAATCATTCGGTTAATTTTTCATAAGGTGTCCCAGGAATAATGATAACAGCTGTAAAAGCGGGCCGGGCTACAAAAATTGGTAATTTGCAGGTCTCTAGCTTAAAGATACTGTAATAATTGATCCCCAGATTCTTGTCATTAGATTTATCATTGATCACGTTCACAGTCAGAAATTCATTAAATATGGGTGATGCAAAGGGAAAACCAGACTCCGGACTTTCAAGTTTATTATTTATATTTACTAGACTCAGCCCTGATCTGAGACATATCTGTGTCGCCCAGGGCTGAATCTGATAAATAATGAATAAAACTTTAAGGCCCGGATTCTGGTTTCCCTTTGGCATCATTCATATATTCAAACGGTTAGCAGAACATGTTTGAATCGAGAAGAAATAATTAGGATAAATAATTTCCTGAAAGCATTGTTCTATTACCGTAATTTGCGGCAAATAGTACCCCCCACGATTTGTACCTGGGATTAGTCAAGTATGTGTCGTAAACATGATTGTAAAAGACCCGGGTATATCTAAAACGCAATTTATATTGTGCGTGACATCTTTTATATATTTTTATAATCCTATTAAGTGATTGGTCAGCCTAATTGGATTTAAAGTATCTTCCGTATATAACTCCCCCACGTAAAATACCCACCACCTAACGAAGTACCCACCGGGTACTAATCAAGATTTTGTTCCTAGGAATGTAAGAAAAATTAAATCGATAAATCTTGTATACTTACTTTCATCATAAAATTTACAACTGTAAAGATCAGTCGTTTCATTAGTGCTACGCTTCTATCATTATCTATAAATACAGTATATCTTTAGCAAAAAAATATATCTAGTCTTCTAAATGTTAATAAATGCTGAAGTCGCATCATTAACAACTGTCTTGACGTTATTTTTTGATGCAGCGTTAACTTGTGAAATGTGTTTACATTCGATTATTTGTCATGGAAGTTGCGATAGCAATTCATGACAATAATCAGTAACGTAAATAGCTTTCACTCCTATTTGAAGTCATCACAATTAGCATTTACTTAATTGTATAAGGCACCATTTTTAGCAATGGACCAGGATTTTAGGTAGCTGTACGAGTAACAAATCAAAATAAATAATTAATGGTCAACTTGTTCAAGTAATTTCTATCACGGAGTTTCAATTTTTTTCAGTATGATCAATTTATCGTTATCATTATTATCGTTATCGTTATCGACCAATAAAGTAATTCGACTAGGGTTTAAATAGTGTAGGCCAGATTTTGATCAGCTACACCAATTACCTGTTATGTACACTATGGTCACGCTTTCTAATGAACACTTTATAGTCTAAAATTTTTTTTATTTGCATGAGAATGCAAAAGAAATACCTTCCAACAAAAGAGACAGTACCTTTGACTGTGCCTTTGAGTCGTAGGGCGCAATCCTTAAAAAATTTTAGAAGGGGCTCATCAACGTATAGCAGAGTAAATAAAAATAACGGTTTTTTTAGGATGGACTCCCAAATTAAACAAGCAGTTAGCGTAGATCACGTTTTGCAGAATGAGAACGAAGAGGAAATTGCACTTAACGAACAGTGTCTTGTACAGGAAGAATTACTTAATAGCGAAGAATTTAATGCACACTATAATGAAAGTAATGTTGAGATCGTTGACAGCCATGATAACAGTATTCGTCCAACCACCCCCAAAGAAATTTCACCAGTTAAATTAAACCGGAATAATTATAAGAATGGCCTATATGGAGAAAGTACCCCTCCGCAACAATCTTCACAAAGTTCTAATCCACAAATCAATGACATTAGGGGCACTACACCAGTAGACACTCCTCCGCAAGCCATTCTGGATACGACTAATTCTAAAGATTCAGGAAATAGGCCTGGAACAACTGTTAGTGGAACGAGAGTTTTTGTTGGTGATCTCTCCTGGAAACTTTCAGATAAAGAGCTCAGAGCAGAATTTAAACATTTTGGAACTGTAAATGAAGCACTTGTCATTAGAGATAAAAATACTGGTAAGCATATATGGATAATAGCTTAAGGATAGTTTATTGATTCTATCTTTTAATTGTAAATTATATAAGGTCGAAGTAAAGGCTATGGATTCGTTTCTTTCGAAGAACCGCATGCTGCATTAGACGCAATTAAAGCAATGAATGGTCAACCCATTGATGGTCGTCCTATACGTGTTGAGGCTGCTGAAGAACGACCGATCGATGATCGTTATGAAGGAAAAAAAGATCATATGCAAGATTATAGGCGACTAAATGACTATCGCAGAGATATGGATCACGGACGAAAAAATTATTATGAATTACGTAACAGAAGAGAAAGGGACTTCGATTATAGAAGTGACCCCCATTATAGGCGAGATATTAATCGTCGATTCGAGAAAAGAGATATTGATGATCGGAGAGAAAATGAAACTCGCCGTGAGGTTGAATATCGCAGAGACATAATGCGTAGGAGAGATAACGAATTTGAGAAACGTGATAGGGATATTGAACGTCGAAGAGAAGAGTTTGATAGTAAAAGGGACAGAGGAAATCCTTTAATAGAGCCACACGAATCGTATCATTCCTCGTCAAAGATGCAACCAGGTAAAAATCTGTCTCGTACCGATAAAGATCATGAATATGAGCGCGCTCGAACAGATGAACATGTTAATGAAGAAAAAGATGATGATATTGGCAATCAAAAAAATCATAAACATGAGCATGTTCATTTGCATGATTCTAAATTATCTGGGAGGAGCGATAATACACTTTACGACAGAGAAGTATATTCAGAAAAGGAAAAGGACAGATCCAAAAATAGTCGCAAACGAGCACGTTCCAGCAGTATACAACAAAGTGACTCGTATTATTCTCAATCTGAAGCTTTGCACACTGATACATCCCCTCACCCTTCTTTACCTCCAGTAATGGCATCATCTCCAAATCGTTCAGCCCTTTCTGAACACATAACATCAGTGCGTCATGAACCTCGATCCCCTCTTTTTTATTCTGACATTCCGCAATCATCGTCAAGAATGCCACGAAAAAATTATTATAATGATGGCCATTCAATGGAATTTGCGAAGAAATGGGATCAAGTACGTGATAGGGAACGAGATAGAGGATTTGATCGAGAGAGAGATAGAGAACGTCTGATGGAAAGAGACCGTGAACGAGAAAGGCAACATTTGGAAAGAGAGAGGGAAATCGAAAGAGATCGAAGAGAAAAAGAATTAAGATTAATGGAAAGAGAAAGAGATTTTGTACGATCGCGCGATCAAACACGTTATTACGAAATGGAAAGGGAATTGCCTCGTAATCGAACATCAGGCTATGAATACGGTAGAGAAGTAGATCGCGTTAGGACTCCATTTTATAATAGAGAACAAGAATTAAGGGATCGTGATTTTGTTCGATATCGAGATACTGAATTGGATCCATATGCTAATCGTCACTCACCACCAGGTCATTCAACATACAGGGACAACTACAAGCGTTTCAATGATTATTATTACCATCCTGCGACATATTCAGCTGCCCGTCGGTCGGTATCTCCGCGGCCACGTTATTCTGCACGACGTTCGCTTTCTCCAGGTGCTAGACAACCAATTGCAACTTATGAACGTCGATATGATCGAGATCGACCTCCTCGTTTTGATGCTGCACGTGGTCATGAACTTGATTCTAGACGTGATGTTGATTATAATTATCATTATAATGATGCGCACAATCCTGGTTACAATCATTATTCTCCTATGATACATAATAGTCAGACTCATGTGAGATCATATGATGATAATGTTATTGGGACTAGTGCAAGTTCTTTAAATAATGAGACTTTCCAGCGAGATCGTCCAAAGTCAAGACATTGGGGTGTCAACAATGAGAAAGAAAGAGATATAAAAAAGATTCATAGCAACCCAAATGATGTGTATTCTGATAACTATGATCGTTATAGGCGCGAGAGACGTAAACCATGGGATGTTGTTGAAAAAAGTAGAGAAGATGAAGATGAGCAAAATGAATCTAGCGTTACCACTGCTACTGTTACTAATATTCAGGAGCGAGCTCGAGACCGAGAACGAGATGAAAGACAAAGAAGCTGGGATGTGAAAGAGGAAAAAACTAGAGATGTTAAATCAGAACGCAATAATGGGGGCACTATTACTAAGGATACTTATGAGCGTCAAATTCCGCGTGAAAGATCTAAATATTGGGACATGAATGAGGATAAAAGTAGAGAGCTCGAGCGCAGTTCCAATAAGAACCGTGATCGTGATAATAGAGGCAACCAAGAACGAGGTGAATTTGACCAGGCATTTACTTCATTAAATGATGAACATCCTTCTACCCCTGCACTTGATTTCTTTCCTCCTATTACTATTCCAACGGATTCTTTCGCTCTTCAATCATCGCCATCAATTGGTAACAACGGTCATGCAAAAAATAATCATACACACTTCTAGTTTAGCTAATTTGTCTACCGTTTTATTGCGTTATCGATGGTCCCGCATTTTTGTTTCTTTTTATGTGTTGATTCTCTTACGTTTCTGTGTGATATAAATAAAATAAAAAAATACTTTATTGAATTATTCTTTTTTTTCGTTCCTGATAGGAGCGATATGATCTTGTTCCACTCTCACTCAATATGACAACCAAACAATATACATCCTTGCTGACAAAAGGGGACTTTACTATTTTACTTGATGTCTCTGGGGCAGTTGACAATTGTTGATTCTCTCAAGATATAAATCTAATTGCTGCAAATAGGAAATGACGAAAGAAGTTGCATCTATAATTTTGGTCTGCACAACGCTGCTGTATATTATATATAGTAACTTGTATTTCGAACTTTTAGCACAAAATATGTATAACAAAAAAGGAATTTTGCCTTGTTTTTTTTTTTTTTTTTTTTTTTTTTTTTTTTTTTGTAAAAAAAAAGTTATATTTATAAAAAAAACAAAAAAAAATTATTTTAATTTGTTATCAATTGAATTTTGCTACTTTTAAAGCTTGATCAAAAAGATGCTGTGTTTATCATGCTGTATGTTTAATACTTTTTAAACTTTACCCGAATTCAAATTGCGAATGTGTATTGTTGCAGCTGGAGCTAAGTCGACTGAAATTGGGAGTTTCGATTGAATTTACAAATTTTGTTAAAAACACATATTTGTATTATACATGGGATCTTTGCTAGAAAAATGACCCTCCGAGGCTATGTTTGTTTTGTGAATAACAATTAAAAAAAGGTTCATTAAAATTGGATAACTAGGTGGCTGGTAAATTTAATTTTTATTCATAAAATCAACATAGCCTCGGAGGGTCGTTTTCCTAACATATAACTTTTATAACTAAATTCTAATTTAAAACTAATTACCATAGAAGATGCTATACCAGTGACTAATTCTGATTGGCCGAAGTGCAAGATGTTGCGCAAATAGATGCACTCAAAAGTTTTTAAAAATAGATCTACAAAGCTGCGGCAGAGTTTTTACCCTTTCTTCCACAAAGACTAAAAGTTTATTACAATGGCTGGCCGGAGTCTCCCAATGCTGGTATTTTTTTTTTCTTTTTTCTTTGTTTTCAAGAATAGTGTGAACGTTAGCATAAAATTGATTTATCAAGCAAGCGACAATGATTTAATCAAAGATCTTTAAAAATGCTAGAGTATCCTATATAAATTATATTTTTATATTTTATTTTGTTAGCAACCACAAATTATTTTGCTGAAAGAAGGTACTGATGCGTCCCAAGGTCGCGGTCAACTTTTATCTAACATAAATTCTTGCCTTGCTGTGGTTGATACTGTGAGGACGACCTTAGGACCAAGAGGCATGGATAAATTGATCGTTGATGAAAAAGGTAAAATTTAAATAAAGTAACACTGTTATTCAACTGTGGTGGTCGGATTCCATAGTAAATTTGGGAGTTTATATAATATTTTTTGGCAGGTGAAATTACAATCTCAAATGATGGTGCCACAATCATGAAACTCCTTGATATTGTACATCCCGCTGCTAAAACTCTCGTTGATATCGCAAGATCGCAGGATGCTGAAGTATATATATATTTATTGCAAAATATTAAATAACGAAAAAGATGTAAATTAAGATAGAAAAATAACTTAAATAATATAGGTCGGAGATGGAACAACAAGTGTAGTTTTACTCGCAGGCGAATTATTAAAGGAGGTCAAAGGATACATTGAGGAAGGTGTTAGTCCTTATGTAATAATTAAAGGCTATAGAAAAGCAGCCCAATTGGTAAAAGTTTTAGTTTTTTAGACCTGTCTATGACCTTTAGGGATTAAAATACTAAAAGTTCTTGTGATTATTACTTATTATATAGGCAATTAACAAAGTTAAAGAAATTGCAGTTAGGATTGAACAAGATAATAAGGAGTGAGTTTAATTTAGCCATTCCATATCTGGACTTATAGAAATATATTAATTAATTCTTGATTTAAAGTGAATTCCGTGATTTGCTTATAAAATGCTCCAAAACTGCAATGTCATCCAAGTTAATTCATTCGCACCAAGATTTCTTCGCTGACATGGTTGTCAATGCTGTATTGACGTTAGATCAAGAAGAATTAAATGAAAAGCTTATCGGTATTAAAAGGATTCCTGGTGGCGCCATGCAAGTGAGTTGCTCTATTTTCTAATTCGCTCAATAATCAGATGATTATCACTAATTTTTGAACGTAATCCTTTGTATCATTTTTAATTACATATGACGGACAAATTTAAAAGGACTCACTACTTATTAATGGAGTTGCTTTCAAAAAAACTTTTTCTTATGCTGGATTTGAACAGCAACCTAAATCTTTTAAGAATCCAAAAATTTTATCATTGAATGTCGAATTGGAATTGAAAGCTGAAAAGGATAATGCAGAAGTTCGCATAGAAGACGTAAATGTATGTACTTGTAATTAATATAATCTCGGTTTATTGTTATTTATTATTACTAAAATAATTTATCTCGGATAAAATAATAGGAATATCAGGCCATCGTTGATGCCGAGTGGTCTATTATATATTCAAAGCTCGAAGCCATCGTTAAAACTGGAGCTAAAGTAGTATTATCAAAGTTGCCTATAGGTGATTTGGCCACTCAATATTTCGCTGATAGAGATATATTTTGTGCTGGCCGTGTTCCTGCCGAAGATCTTAATCGTGTAGTAAATGCGGTTGGTGGATCTATACAGTCAACGTGTTCAGATATTGAAGATAAACATTTGGGCACATGCGAGTCTTTTGATGAAAGACAAATTGGCGGGGAAAGATTCAACCTGCTTAATGGTTGTCCAGCAGCAAAGACTTGTACTTTAATTTTAAGGGGAGGTGCTGAACAATTTATTGCAGAAGTTGAACGAAGCTTACATGATGCAATTATGATAGTCAAAAGAACTATTAAAAATAATTTAATAGTTGCTGGCGGTGGTGCTACCGAGGTTTTTTTTTTTTTTTTTTTTTTTTTGAAAAAGCCTTTGGTATGAATTGTTAATTAATGGATTCTTAACGATTTTATTTTAGATGGAATTGTCTAAATACCTTCGCGAGCATTCTCGGACAATCGAGGGAAAGCAACAATTGATTATTAGCGCTTTTGCTCGTGCGTTAGAAGTAATTCCTCGTCAATTATGTGATAATGCAGGTTTTGACGCAACAGATATTTTAAATAATTTACGGATGAAACACGCACAAGGTAATTTTATTTCATATACTATTTTTGTTATGTTATTGACGTGTCTAAACAAATATTTTTAGGTGCCATTTGGTATGGTGTAGATATTAATTCTGAATCAGTAGCTGACAATTTTGCGGCATTTGTTTGGGAACCTGCACTTGTGAAAACAAATTCTATTTCTGCTGCGACTGAAGCAGCATGTTTGATATTAAGCGTTGATGAAACTGTCAAAAATCCAGCCTCTGACAAACCACAAGCAGGACCACCAATGCCAAGGGGTGGTATGCAAAGGGCACTAAAAAGTGGTCGTGGTCGAGGAATTCCCCGTCGATAGTGCTTGGATCCTGATTAAGGATGGTAAAGGTAAAAGGTAGTTTAGTTTTGGTTCAAGTTATAAAACCTTTAGGATCCAAATTAAAAACCTAAGAATTAGGTTTTTATATTATACGTTCCAAACCTAAATTAAACCCGACTCAAAAATAAAAAATAAAATATATTAATAAAGGTTACGTTACTTAATTCATAACAAACTTTTAGAATAATATTGATTTATTTAAGAAAATTTTGACTTTAAAAGAAACGTTTGATGGTCGAAACGTAACTTTTGTATCACTTAATGCGTAGAAATTGAGTGTCGCTACGCTCCAGACAATAAGCAAAATAGTTTTTGCGCAAAAGTATTTTAATTATAGTAATTGCGAAAATTGCAATAATACAGTATATACCATAATTAAATTTAGTATTTATAATTCTAAAATATACGTACATACAGTGTTGAATATCAGATACCCATGATATAAATCAAGATTGACGTAAATAATATAAAAAAAATTAATTAACGTAATTATTAGAATAATAAATCTTTGAATTAAACTTATTTCATTAATATGACTGAAGAATCATCTTCAATATATTATTCTTCTCCGATAGTCAATTGCGAGTTAATGTGTCAACAAATACCATAATTGGTTTGGAAATATGGGAAAACTTGATAAATCGGATGTTTGAAATGAATGATGAATTTAATTCATAGTAATTCATATATATTTATAGATATTAGTAATATAATATTAAGCATTAAAAAAAAACCTGAAAACAAAAAAATTAATATTTCGATAAAATTCTACGTATACAGTAATAGCAATAGCGAATTGAGTACGTATTAATTATACGTAGTTCAATGCTGCATATTAAAATACATACGTAGCAATAGCATTTATTATATCTATTTGTATATGCTTAGTGTATACGTACGTATATATTTATTCTGTTATTATTTCATATAATTTATATTTTAGCGAATATAATGCTAAAATTATTTATTGTGTTTTCAATATTTTAAATCTGCAAAAACGAAATTTATTTTAATATCGGCTTTTAAGATGACCAAATTAATTTAATTAACATCACTAGTCCCAAACGATAAAATTATTACAGATAAACGAGTAAACTTAATATTATATAGATTCAAGACTAAAGATTACAGTTTAAGTATGACGGAAAGGAAAACCTGTATATTAGTTAAATGTGGTCAAATACTTGTTAAGTTGATCGTTCTAGTCGTGATTAGGGATTGGAATCGGTTTAGTCGACTATTATAATCGACTAATTAGTCAGTATATACGATAGTTAATTATACAGATTTTTTAGTCGACTAAACCGATTCCAATTCCTAGTCATGATACGTATGCTTTCGATTATCAAGAATTTTTTATGGACCAATTATAGTTGCAGGAATTTAGGTCAGAGTCTCTCGAATAGATTAGTGGGTCCACCAAAATTCAGCAAATCGGCCCGAATTTGGGGTCAGGGATGGGCCGGAGCAAAGTGGCTTTAAGCAATAATACTGGCCGACTATATTATAGCAAAATTATCATTTGGGCAGCTTTACTTTGCATAGGCTGCCACTTTATTAGTAAAATTTTGTGTGATTTTAGAAAAAATTTATTAATTTCCGGCCTATTCCGACCCAAATTCGGGCCGATTTGCTGAATTTTGGTGGACCCTCTATTCCTATCTCTTTGGCAACGACGTCCATTCGTCACTACCATGTGCTATTCGGCATTCTAATGTCTGCACTATAGATTATTACATTCATTTTGCAAGGTAAAGTTGGTAACGGTAAATAGTACAGTAGTAAAATCACAGCAAACGTGGATTTTGTTATATAGCAAATTAGTTATGATTTATCACTATGAGGCACGTAATCTTAGTTCTAGAACCAGTTATATAGAATCAGCTGAATCTGATAAGGCGAAAGTTAGTGAATCAATTTACATATTTTTTTGTTTATCTTTCCGTCACTCCAAACGTGTGGATTAGTTACTGCAGATCGGTCACGGGACCTAAATTTCTGCTAACTGTTAATATAACTGATTAGTCAGTAGTACACAGACTGCAGATCGGTCATGGGACCCAAATTTCTTGAATTTCATTGGCCTTAGGCACCGGACATTGCATACACCTGTATTCACTTTGCCTAGACTTATAAGTCTTCGCTAATGCTTCGGACAATAATTATATATATAAACTAATTTGCAAACTTTGAATCAAGTCTAGATCAAACTCAAACTTGATTAAAAGTTTAAAATATTAAAATACAGTAAATTTGATTTAAAAATTAAATCAGACTTAAACTTAATAAAAGTTTAGTCTGATTTGATTTGATAGAAGTATTATTTAAGTTAAAGTAAAAAATTATTTCTATTTGTTTGATTTTATTAGTAAAACAATTATTTTTAAATTTTTGTAAATTTATTAATTTGAAGGTTTGGGCTTTATAGCTTATTGGTTAAGTTTTAAACTCCTATAGACAAGGTTAATGATTCAAGTTAAGTTAAAGATAAATTTTTTTTTTTTTTTTTTAAAGAGTAAGACCTGATCTTAGTTTTTTATTAATAATATTTTGTATTATTATTATAATTTAATATTAAGATATTTTTATATATTTTGAAATTAAGCTATCTAAAAACTTTTGACTAAGGTTAGTTTACCTTTAGCCTAGGCTTTACTAAGAGAAGGCACCAAGTCTTCACTCAAATTGTGTTTAATATATTGTATTAGAGGATGCATTATGCATGTAGTATTGTTTGGTCCATTTTATCTATTTATTCTGAGCTGTTTGCTGTGGATTATAATTTGTATTCATTTGTATATTTTGTTGGTTTGTGTTTTGTATAAGGTTGTTATTTGTATTTTGTATTTGGTTATTATTTGTTATTTGAGTTGTAGTTTTTGTAGTGGTTTTTTCATGTTTGGTTGTAGATCATTTTGCAAATTTTGTGAAGTAGTTTGACTGTGTTAGGTTTTGTTTTATTTGTAGTAAGTGTAATCAATTTTAAGTCTTGTTTGAATGCATCTGTAATGAGATCTTAGATTAATATTATAGTATTGCTGTTGGCTGTAGAGTTAAAATTATTGAAAAATTTATTTATAAATTCTTGTTTTTCACTATTTGTTGCTGTATCTTTTTGATTTTTATCTATAAATTTTCTAACTATATTGTTTGTAAAAATGTTTATATTAGTTGGGTTCATTGAGTATATTAGCCAGTGTATATTCGATTCATCTTCTGCATTGCAAATTTTGTATTGGGTTTCTGAGTATCTGTATGAATTTTATTTATTTAGGTTCTGTAGGGTTGGCAGTTCATCCAGAAGAAGTTTTAGCTTGAAAGCCTTTAATTTGGAGTGGATTAGATGTGTTTGTTGAGCTGTTGGTTTGTCATTATAATTAATGAATGCATATATTAATTCTTAGTTGATGTTTTGTATGTTGGTCCACTTTTGTGTCTGATTTTGCAAGTGCTATATAGCTAGGTTTTTTGTGTTTTGTATGTTTCTGATTAGTTTTCTTGTTTTTTGTATTGTTGTGTGATTAAACCATGCAAGTGTATATATTGTATAGTCAACTTATTTATTATTTCTTATATATTAGAATCGAAGGTTGTTTTGGTATGTAATTTTGTGAATACTAGAGATTCGCTTGGTATTGATATTAGTTCTAATTGGATATCTTTTCTTGTTATAAATGTAAAGACATTGGTCCAATATGGCCAGTGTTAGTTTTTTGTTATCCCTTAAATTGTAATACAGGCAAATTTGTCTGCGTTTATTTTTTTAAACTATTTTTTTAATAAAATTTCAAATATTAATTTTAGCAATATACTTTCTAATTAAAAAAGACTTTTAAAGATCTACTT
>CAJVPZ010000522.1:0-18836 GCA_910592135.1 Racocetra fulgida | reverse complement strand
TGATTTCGTCGATTTGTGTAATTTATGAAAATCATATGATAAAATGTCATGTGTGACATCTGGATCGACTGATATATATTATATACGTATACGTAGTTTTATTTTTCATGACAAAAATCGAAACCAAGTTATGTATATGTACAAGAATGTAGTTTCATAATTGAAATTTGAGATAAGTACTAACTTTTTTTTTAATACGTAGTAAATATAACATTTATACTATGTATTAAATAAAAATGCGTATTCGTTTATATGTAGTGTATATATACGGGTATTAATTAAGAATTGTATATGAGTGCCGGCAATTATAGTTTATTGTTCAGAAATAATAAACTATAATTTCCGGTTCGAGATTTTGCCTTCCCAAAAACATAGCGATAGCGATAGTGTGTAACATTTATATATTTGTTTTATTTTAAGATTATTACAAGTTATATACTATATAATAATGTCGAAGTTTTACTATTCAATCTTTATATATTAAGTAAAGGACAAAATAATTTATTTTAAATTTGATTTTTTATTAGTATATATTTAGAAAAGTCAATAGAAATAGAATAAATTTATTTTTAGCAATTTTGTGAAAATTTAAATTACAGTCAACTCTTTCTAAGCGCAATTCATTGGGACCGGGTTTTTAGCAACATTCATTTAAAGAACAATAAAAAAATTGTATTTATAGAAACAAAACATTTACTAAACATATACAGTCAAACCTCCATATCGTTACCCTCCATATCGTCACAAATTCAATATAATCATTTGTAAATTTACCAACTTGTTTTACAATAATTTTTACCTCTATACGTATAAGCATATTTGTATTATAGTTACTATCATAATTCTTTATTTACCATCTATATAAAACATCGTAGTGCACTGACCAATGTATCCCCTTTTTCAATATCCCCCCTTGCAAATTAATTAAATATAGGTTTTTTTTTTAATTTTTAGACTGCTTATCATGAATGCGAAGATGTATATAAATGAAATTTCTCTTTTTTGCAACACAGACCCACTGCTGTATAATATACCCGGGTCTTTTGTAAGTTTTTTGACGGGTATTTTGTATTAGACCCCGGGTCTTTTGGTCAGTGCACTACGGTAATCACATTATTATTATAAATATTTGAATAAATTATATTATTTTTATAAACAGTTTGTAGAAATTATTTTATAAATAAAAATTTTTTAAATTTTATTTTTTTAAATAAATAATTATGCTAAGAGCTAAAAATTGTATGTATATAACTTCAGAATATTGCTTATTTTTTTATTATTACTTTAGTTTACAACTCTTTATTAAATTTATTTCAAATTCTAGAATGTCTGATTTTAAAGCCTCATCACATAATCATTAATTTCAATATCTTTTTTTTTTTTTTAAACTAGCCTTTTTGGAACTAAGGTTTTTATTTAAGTATTATTGAGTGAGAAGTTTATGGCTTAATGCTTTATGGAAACCTCTACATTAGAGAATATATCTAGCTACATGTATATTTTTGGTATCTAATTTAAGTAATCCACCTATAACTTCTATATTATAGGTTTTATACTGTATGTTATACCTGTAACTTAACTACAGGTATTACTTATTAAACTTTTTATAATGCAATTCTACCTGTATTACCAGTTCATTTCTGTTACATTTATTAGTCAAGAAGTTCTAAATGTTTAATCTATTCTTTATAGAACTACCTTATTCTTGAAGCATCATTGCTAGAGCTTTTTATATTCACAATCTGGCTAATCTAAACTTTTGATAACTTATTCCAAGTTCAAAGACAAGTATTTGTGAGCTGAAGCTGTTACTATTATCTACTACTGTTTTTGTAAAGTTCACCCAAATCCCAATATCTACTATACAGACAATCTTTCATACTTCTGTCATCCTAAACTTCTAATTTAGATGGTCCAGAAGGATATGATCTGCTTTAGTTTTTGCAGTTGGATCATTTTCTCTAGCTACTCTTTTGGTAGCCTAATTGATAGAGTGTTTTGTTAAATACTTTAGTTCTGTTTAATTTTTGTTATAAATGCTAATTTAATAGAATACAGTTTTCTAAATACATTCTATAAATTTAAAATTTTGACATCAATAAGATTTAAACTTTTATCCTACCACTTGAAATATGATAATTTACTAACTTCACTAAGTCACTATACTCATTATTTTAATATCTTTATTTCTTCAACAGACTATTTCTTTTACAGTTTTCTTTTTAAATATATTTCTTTATTTGTTGATTAACAAAGTTCTTTTTTTTTAATTACTATTATTAGAAGCTATTTCTTTAGTATATTTTAAAAAACAGTTTTTTAATAGCTAATATCTAATCAATATAACGATCAAATTCTTCCTGATGATCCTCTGGTCAACAACAACAAAAATCGAACTACAGCAAAACGTATAGAAAAGCGACGAAGTGGATACTAAAACTTGGTTCTATAAATAGAAGCAGCTTGTTGTCGATGAAGTCTAAGCATCTAGACGTGAAATACCGAGGAGTGAGTGTCAAAAGAATATGGACGGTTTTCTTTGGGGTCAAGTTTTCTTTTTGGCGGACTTCCCAAAGTATTCGGCATCCAAACCAGAAGGTTTATTCTGAGAACAAGTCTGTAGAAGTAGCCAAAGCGCACTCCTAAGTAGTAGAAATAGAGAAGCTGAACTATACAACTGTAACTCTTACAAGAAGAACCTCACATACTCTTATTGGCCCACTACTTTTTTTCGAGGAAATTTTTGTAAAAAGTGGATGTTTTAGCTTACCCTCTTCAAATGATTGATATCACATGTATCAAATAAGTCGGCATTGTTTATCTCTCAAATCAGAACGTGACAACAAACATGTGTATATATGTGCCTCAAATGCAATGGATATCTGTACAAATGATGCTCTGAGACTCTGTTCTGACCTCTCTATCTTAAGCCGATCAATGAAGTTTTTTCTATCAGGTTTTTACTTTTACATACTAGTTTAGAGAAAAATAGAAGTAGAGACTAATTTGTTTAGTCAGTATGTAATTTTCCAAGCTATCCACAGGCTTATAACTGTGGCATTAAGATTAGCAAATTTTTTGTTTTGTTTTTGTTTTTTCGATATCCCTTTACCCCCTTTTCTTTCATTTTTGTATTCTTTTATCGTAGTTCCCTATACCTTTGTATTTTTTTTTAGTTTGTTTGTTTTTCTGATTTTGCTTCTTGATGAGCAGGTAGCTACCAGCTAATGAACAACAGAAAAAAAGTCCTTAGTGAGTTAAGGACCCTAAGTGAGACCAAGAGCTACTGAGGCAGGTTGCATCTGGTATATAAAATCACATAGGTGAGTTCTTCGTTTGGTTGAATCTACTTTAGTTAGAGATAAATTACTTGTAATTTTGAATAACTTGATCCCAAATAAACAAGGGCAGAATAGCTGAATTAGAAAAAAAAAATAATAAAAATTATTGTGTTATATAAAACTTTTTTTTGTAATACAAAATATAGCAACCAACTTGAGTTTTTAATAGTTTACTTTTAAACTTATCATTTTTTAATCTGGGATGCAATAAGATACATTAGCTCTAAAAACTAGATAAAGAGTGAATATTTTAAAAAGTTAGAAGGTAGTTTGGTAGTCTAAACAATTAGTAAATAAATTTAGAAACTCTACTTCAACTAGTTTTGTTTGTTTTTTATAAGTAAAAAGTATTTTTTGAACTATTATTCTGAACTGTATTTTGAACTGTATTTTGATATTTTTTTATTGTATTTTATTTAAATATAAGTATAGTTTATGAATATAACATTTATAATATAATAAGTGTAGTAATAATAGTATTTAGGAATATTATATATGCATTATTTAATAGACATTTATTTGAAAAAAAATAAAATAAAAACTTTGTAATATCCAAATTAAAGTTATTATTATAAATTGAATTAATATATTGTAAAATTATAATATATATTTTTTAGAGCATTATTCATTTTTTAAATTATTAATTTTTTAAAAGTTCATAAATAGTAAAATTTTTATTTAGGATTAGCCAGTACTCTATCCAGAGTATAATTAACAATTTTTCTGAATATCTCAACAACTAATCAAAATGAACTTCTGCTATGCTATAAGCTTTACAACTTTTGTTAAACAGCCAAAGATGATTTACTTAGTAAAAAAAAGTTTTCCTTAGATAAATGCTATATTTCTTTAAAAAATCTTTATATTTTCATTTATATAATTTACTTATAGAACTACATTGCATTATATTGTAAGAATTTTTCAGTTCACTAGAGAATCATTAATTAAAAAAACAAATTGACTAAAAAAAATAAATAAATAAATAAAATTACTAAAATGACTAAAACAACTAAAATAATTAGAACAACTAAAACAACTAGAATGGTTTAAATAGCTAAAATAGCTAGAATAGCTAGAATAACTAAAAAAGATAAAACAACAAAATATTAATAATATAATAATCTTAAGTAGCTTTAATATTAACTACTTCAATAATATAATTAATCTAGACAAAAAGAAGCATTAAAAAAAAATATTATACTGATTTAAAAATGATAAACTTGTCAAACCTAATAATAATTCTAATATTTTAGAAATAATAACTCCAATAATGAAATTAATTCTAAAAAAAGAATGTTAGTAAAATATAGAAAAAAGCAATACAACACAATAATATACTTATTTGAATCTAATTATAATTATAATACTTCTAAAAGTAACAACTTAATGATAAAATCAAGTCTGAAAACAAAAAAAATATTAATAAAATACAAAAAAAAGAAAAGATATACAAACACAAATAACAAACTTACTCTAATTTAACAACAATTCTAATACCTTCAAAAGTAACAAATCTAATGATGAAATCAAAGCTAGAAAAAAAAAATATTAGTAAAATATAAAAAAAAGAAAGCAATACAAATACAAACAATGAACCTTTCTAAATATAATAAAATTCTAATATTTCTAAAAGTAATGATTTCAATAATGAAATCAAAACTAAAAGAAAAACATTAGCAAAATACAGAAAAAAAAGAAGCAATACAAACAAACTGCTAAACTTATCTGAATTTATTTATTTAAATATCTTTAAAAAGCAATAATTCTAATAACAAAATCAAAACTAGATGAAAAAAATATTAGTAAAATATAGTGAAAAAAAGCAATACAAACAAAACTGACAAACTTATTTGAATTAATTTTAATACTTCTAAAAGCAATGACTTCAATAACAAAATCAAAACTAAAAAAGAAGAAAATTAGTAAAAGATAAAAAAAAAGCTAATATAAATATAAACAACAAACTTACTAGAATTTTATAACAATTCTAATATCTTCAAAGGTGACAACTTTAACAATAAAATCAAAGCTAAAAAAGAAGAAATGTTAGTAAAATATAAAAAAAAGAAAGCAATACAGATACAGATAATAAATTTACCTGAATTTAACAAAAATTCTAATATCTGAATTAGAAGTCTGAAAAAATTAACTAGCAATACTACAAGAGAAGGTACTATATAGACTTGAAAAGAATACTAGAATTTGAATAAACTTTGCAAAAACAAGAAATAAGTAATAGTAGTAGTTATAAAAACTAAAAATACTAGTCTTTAGATCAAGTATAAATTACTAAAAAACTTAGATAATATATATATGAAATATAAACTATTTTAAAAAATTTATCACAAAGATAAGATAGTTCTAAATAACAAGTATTCTTTAAAAAAAATCTGATAGTTTAAGTTAATCAAAGAGTTTAAATAAAGAATCTACAAGCAGATCTTATATCTGGCAATTAATGAGTAACTATAGATAAAAATAAATATAGCAAAGCCTTTAATTAAACAATAATTAAAGTTATATATTTGACTAATTGTACTTTCACTAATATAAAAAAGTTAAAGTTGCCTATTTGGTAACTTTAATATCTGAACTGTTAGTTAATAAATCATATTAGACCTCCAAATAATTATTTTAATATTTAAAACAAAAAAAAGCAATTAGAAATATTTTTTTATTTTCACAAACAAACAGATTTTTATTAGATATTTTAGTAGTATATTCTTGGTTAATAAGAGTACATTTAGTCATATGTGTAACTTTTGGTTGCTTATTTAAGTAGTTTGCTTAAAGGTTCTACACTAGATACTATGCCTGTAATCTAACTGGTCTCATGAAAGACTACAAAATTACAAACTTTGTCTATAACTCCTAACAATAAATCTTATGTTCTAATATTTTACAACTACTTCTCAAATAACTAACTACTACTGAAGTGCCTATAGATGATATGTCGCAATGATAAGATATGATTAATAAGATAATATTCTAATTAAGGCTTATCTAACTACCACTCTAATATTCCAAATTGTTAGTTGAAAAATCAACTAGTTGCCATCTTTCCAACTAGTCGATTTAAAAAAATTTTAAACAACTAATCAATTAATCATTCAATTAGTACAATTCTGAAAAATTCTATCTAGTCAGGCAGATCTGAATTAATTTCTTTGGTTTGATTGGCTAATTATCTGATATAAACAATCAATTAGTTGCAACTATAGTTGGCAACTAATTGATTAGTAAAATATTTATCAACTCAGAATATTACATCACTCTACAATAGGATATCACAAATCTGATAACATCTTCTTGTAGAGAAGCAGAAAAAAAAGAAAAAATTTTTAAAAGCAACACAGAGGTATAGAGGATAATATTAAAAAATAAACAAGAAAAGAAAGATATAAGCGAAAAACAAAAAATCTAAACTAAATACAGAGTTTTTCATCTGCATCAGATGATCACAATTATAAGTCTGTGTTGAGCTTTATAAAAATTACATACTACTATCTAAACTAGTCTCTACTCTAATCTATATAATTAGTATATCTAAGAAAAAAACCTCATCTTGAGATAAAAAATAGTTCTTTTTTGACTTGCATACTGTAGAGAAGTCAAAAATTTACACTAATAGTTGTGAGTTATTGTTTGTCCAGGTTGCTATATTCGAGGTATATAATCTATATGTCTACATTCTATATATATCTACATGTTTGTTGTGACAGATAAAAAAGTAAACAATATAACCAATTTGATAAGTAAATGATATATTAATCTTTTGGAGAGAATAGCTAAATTGCCTACTTTTTTATAAAATTTTCTCTGAAAAAAAGTGAAGAGTCAATGAGAATATGTAAGATTCTTCTGTAAGTTTTACAGTTGTATAGACAATTCTTCAAGCTTCAACTATCTCAGTGAGAGTTTTTTGACTACTATTTGTTCTCAGAATAGCTCATTTAATTTGAATGCTGAAAAACTTAGGAATTTGTTTAACAAATTAGCAAAGAAAACTTAATCCCAAGATAAACTGTCCAAATTATACTTGCTCTTTGATATATTCGTCTCTTAAACTTCATCAACAATAACCTATACAAAGATAAAAACAGTTTTCTGAATACTCTTTTGGTTTAGATACTGAATAACTTAGAAAGTCTACCAAAAACAGCAAAGTTTAATCCCAAGAAAAACTGTTCAAAATACGTCTGCTTCTTAGTGTTTTACATCTTTAGACTTCATCAACAACTGCTTTACTCTAAAGTAGAACTGAGAAGTATCTGTTTTGGATGTTCTTATATTGTTTTTCTGTAGTTTAGTTTTTTGTTATCATTGTTCAGAGAATCATCAGAAAGAGTTAACTAAAAATATGTATATTATAAATAAAATATCTACTTTCAAAATTTGATTAAATAGTTCTAAAGGTCTATTATAATAAAGACTAACTTAAATTAAAAATTTAACAATTACTAAACTAAATAAAATTTGTTTAATGAAATTTCTACATATTGATTCAGTAGACTTTTATTATTTATAATATAAAATCTTCAATGTTTAATAAACATATTGCAATTATTTTTTCAATTTTGATTTTTTTTTTATAACAATATCCAATATAGCATAACTCATTTCTAATAGTATTTAACTGCTTTCTTTTATATATAGTGCTTCTTTCTCTTATCTATAAAATAAAAGAATCTTACATTAAGTTAATTCAAGTTAAAAATATGATTTTCAATATATTAAAATCATATATATATATATAATTCTAAAAAATTAAATTTTATTTGTTCTAAAGTATGTATTATTTTTTATAATACTGAACTATATATAAACAGAACCAATATTTTATTGCAATTACAGAAATTACACTTAGTTAATACAGAATACCACAGAATTTTAAAAAATAATTCAAAATATTACAGAATATCATAGTATACAAAGTAACAGAATATTGCAGTACTAACTATAAATTTAAGTTGATCTAGAAAATTATGGAATGTAAACAATAAATCAATATAAAATATAAGAAAGTTTGTCAGAAAGTTACAGAATTATATATTTAGAATCAAATTAAATTACAAAAATTACAAAATAATATCACAAAATTTTACTAAAATTATATTAAAGACAGATTTTGTTAATTATATCACATAAATTACAGAATTTGTCATAACTATATGCAGAATTTGATCTTACTATATAAATTTGAAATAATATTTAGAGGTGTAATTTTAATTTTAGTCTAAATTAAGCTTAATTTTGGTCAAAATCTAAATAAAGCCTTTAGGTATTATTTCAGATTTATATAATAGCCAAAACAAGAAATCATTAGTTATATATATGAATCGTTAAGTATCAATACAATCTGTATAATCTATCTTTATATAATAATAATTACTTTTGCTATATAAAAGTATATTATAATTATATTATTTTTTTTAAAATCAAATAAATTTAGATTTACAAAAAGATTTTATAATTTTATAAAATTTATCTAAGGCTATAATGCTATGAATTTTTTTGTAAATTTTTAAATATTCATTAAGAAGTTAACATTTTAGATATTTTTAATTAATTTGTACTAAACATATGTACAGTAGGCAGCAAAAATAAAGCCCAATAGTTTTTTTATAGTAAAATATATAAAAAATTAAAATTTATAAAAGTCAAATTTTTTATTAAAATTTTTTAATATAATTAGTAAATTTAAGATTTATACTCTATAATATATGAGTTTTGTTGAGCTGAACAAATTAAATTGATTTTTTTAAAAATTATGAAGTTTATTATTCAAAATTTCATATGTAAAAAATATAAAATTTGTATAAAATTTTAATTATTTTTTATAAAAACTTAACTATAAATATTAATAGCATTACTATTATATTTTCACATAATTCATAAAACTTTTTTTGATAATCCTCTGGTCAACAATAAAAACTAAACTATAGAAAAACACTAAAAAAACATTCAAGACAGATACTATACTTAGTCTTATTTTTGAGAAAAATAGTTGTTGATGAAGCCTAAGATGTAAAACCAAGAAGCAGATATAATTTAGATAGTTTTTTCTAAGATTAAATTTGCTGTCACTAATTTGAATTAAACTTTCTAAAATATTCAGTATCCAAGCCAAAAGGGTATTCTGAGAACTGATTTTGTCTTAGAGTAGATTGAAATACTGAGATGCAGATGTAATTTAGATAGTTTTTCTTGTGATTAAGCTTCTTGATCACAGACTTTTCAAGATATTTGGAATCCAAACCAAAAGGTATTCTGGAAACAAATAGTAGTTAAAAAACCCTTGCTGAGATAGTAGAAACTTGAAGAATTGCCTATACAACTATAAAACTTACAGATGAACCTCACATACTCTCATTGACTCTCTGTTTTTTTTCAGAAAAATTTATAAAAAAGTGAACAACTTAGTTTACTCTACAAAAGATTGACATATTGTTTATTTATCAAATTAGTTAGCATTGTTTACTTTTTATCTGTTACAACAAATATATAAATATATATGAAACTAAACATTTAGACAAACAATTCAATAATTTTTTTATTTGCATTTTGTAATGATGATATATATTTTTTTATTAAATTAAGAAGAGAATTGGTGACCCTACTATTTTTTATTTTTATCTGATTTTTTACAGTGTATTTTGTAATTATTAATTAGTGAAGACTATTAAGTTAACTTTATTAATCTATGCTCTTGCAATTATAATTGCATATTAATATACACTAATCAATTTTTTATAACTTATACTATCTGTTCTTAAATTGTAATAATAACCTGGTACTTTATCATCAGAGCAAGTAAAATTATGCTATTACTGAATATATTAGTATCATCTACATCTTTTTCATTATTATTATATTGTGTTATAATCTGAAGAATCATTGAATATACTTGCCTGTATTTTGTTTAATTCTTCTTGAATTATTTCTGGTAATTTCTAAAGATTTTTTATGCTAATACTAAGAAATATTTTTAAAAATTCCCAATCATATGCAAGTTAATAGACATCAATATCAATATAATAAATTTGTAAAATATATATAAAAGTAAACATGATTATATATGCGAAATCAGCAAATGGAATCAGCTTTATTAATATAAAAAATTAAAAATTAATACAAATTAAAATTCAAGATGTAGATACATTCTGAAAACCTAAACTTTTTTTTGTTTAATCTTTCAGTACTATGAGAAGAAGTGCCTAAATTACTTTTTTCTCTTGATCTTTTTTAAAACTATTTACAATATTTTGCAAATTTACAATAACCCCATTTTGAGGTTATAGATTTTCTTTATATTAGTAGTATTGCATAGCAAATATATATTTCAAAAATTTACTTAGTATAGTTAAAAGAATACTTACTTACAAAGTCAATAGAGCATAAACAAATTCTTTCACTTTCTTAAATTATTTATTATCCAAGAGTATTTTTGCTTTAATAACTAGTATATAATAATTTATTCTATTTTCTTTTATCAATCTATAAATCTCAAAATATTTACTTGCAATATTAACACCAAATTCTATATAGTTTAATAGAAGATCTGTTTTATGCATTTTTTTACAAGCTCTTTAGAACTATTTAAACAAAACTGTACTAATTTATTATAATTATAGCAAATCTTATCTTCATTAAAATTATATTTTTTGCTATCAAAAAATACAATTTCTTCCTATTTTTGACAAAGAATATAAGATCTAGTCTATTACCTCTTGATTCTTTTTTTGCTAAACTTTGCAATTTTTATTTGCAATGCTCTGACATTCAAACCTTGTTACCTCTATCTTATAATTTACAGGCAAATAAAACATAGCCATATTAATTAATTGAGCTATAATCTCTACTAATGTATTTTCTGATCCTTCAAAAACCCTATTAAGGATATTTAATTTGATTTTCTGCAAAAGAACATCAGTAATCTCCTTTGCTATATGTTCTTTAATGTGATTATCTTTCATCTATTGGCTATATATCACTACATCTTGCAATACAACTTTATACAGTTTTTGAATTTCATTTCTCTTTGATATAAAATCATTATATATATTCTTTACTATAATATTTTTACTCAAGTTTTTATATTAGACTTTGTTCTCTATTAATATTAATTTATATTAGAAAGCCTCGTCAGATGGACTTCAATCTCAAAAATGCAGATATTATACACATACTATGATAGATTCATAATCATTTTCTTTTTTTTTTTTTTTTTTATTTTGAATTTGCTGTATATATGATAAAATTAGTTACAGATTTATATCAAGATGATATTAATTTAAACTATCTATATCTTGTATAACCACCTAAGTGTAGCAAATCACCTCTTAATTTTTTATTTATAAACTAATTTAAGACTAGCTACTATTAGTTATAGAGGGGGAAAGAGGAGGCCCAACAATCCTTTTCTAAAAGATTATATTTTTTGAGCTAAGATCAATTACTCCAATACACAATGGATCATCTTTTGATAATTTATCAATATCTATATTGCTTAATTTTGTGAAAATATAGCCATGTGTTGGTGTATCTTTTTTTTAAAAGATTGAAGGAAAAATTAGTTTATGTAAAATTCAAAGAAATAGTTAACCGATTACCTCGATTTTATCCATTAAAAGATAAATATTTTTTAAAGCCAAATCTTTCCAATTTACTTCTTCATCAAAATTTCCCTGTAAGAACCCCATATTTTTTAATGACATTAGCTCATTTCTAACAAATCGCATCTATAAAAAAGAGATAAATTAATAAAATTCAGAAAATCATCATTATTTTTTGTACAAATATCCATACTAATCAGAAATAGCTGGCATTATTGTCTTAACATCATAATAAATGTATTGGAAGAGATTCTCGCTGACAATAGGTCGCTTTTTCAATTGCATTACACTTATTACTGTCTAGACATAATATTCATCATTTAATTTTCAAATATACGAATATCAAAGTAGTATAAATCACCTGATCTAGATTCTGTAATGATTTAAGATGGTTCTTACGATTTTTATCAACAATTTCATTTTTCGCTTTTTCTAGGATTTTCGTGAGGCAATCTAAATCTTCTTCTTCTGTTTGAATTTTGAAAAGCTTCCATTTTTGTATAATAATATTGAAAGTGGTTATTTTATCAAAGGAAGAGATTATCAAAAGTTATACAATGAAGCGAAGGTTTCAGTGATGTATGCATTCTGTAAAAGATCTTGCAAGATATTTCCAGAATGCAAATCTCTATGGTTAATTCCTAGGAATGAATAAATTTAAGAGACGAAGTCACACTATACAGCAGATTTAATGTTTTTTCCCAATTCATTTTTACAACTTTAGAAAGATTTTCACGCAATGATCCTTTCTTTGCATATTCCAAAATATAATCTTTTGAAACTAGATTCTTTGATACTCCGTAGCATTTTAAAAACAATGGATTTTCATATTCAATTTCACAATGCTTTTTTAACTATTAGATAATTAAATCGCTTAAATGATAAAATAAGTACAAATTAATTAATTAATTAATAATATCTCATCAACAAATTCTTAAATATATTTGTTGAATTATGAATTAATTTTAGTGCAACATTTCTCCATATACTTTTTATCAAACCAATCAGCATAATATACAGTTGCAAATCCACCTTTTCCAATTCTTTTACGTTTTTAAATTCGTTATAACAAATCCACGATAGTTTATACTTTCACTTTCTTTGATTTATCATAATCTAAGCCATTGCGCAATATATACATGTTTATATTTTTCATACTTCTTCCCTTTCGATGCCAATGATTAGCCCATTGTATGTCTCTTACTATTCCTATTCCATTTCTATAACAGTCTCCAACTTTTATCATTCCTCTAATATCCCCATATTTGCAGATTTTTGATAATATATGAATGCTTTATGTTCATCCTTTTTAAATCCAATTCCATGATAATAACAATATTCAACTTGATTTATTCCTCTAGCGTGCCCCATTTCTGCAGATTTTTGATAATATGTGAATGCCTTAAATTCATTCTTTTCAACTCCAATTCCTTCATCATAACAATATCCAAATATTATATATTTCACTAACGTGCCCCATCTCTGAGGATTTTTGATAATATATGAATTAGAGATGGGCAAAATGGTAGTTTTTCATGTAATGCATGCGCATGGTATGCCGCATGCATGCATGCATGCATGCATGTTATATGCAGCATGACTAAAAATCAATTTATTAGTTTATAACATGATTTTTATTTACCCGATCAAGCAAAAAGTCAAAGCATTAATAAAAAAATATTGGAGGTTTCAAGATTAACTTATTTCGAATAAATGGGAGTTTAAATGTCCTATTTTCTGTTTTAAATTCTGAATAAAAAAAAATTAAATAGGTGTAGCCGATGATAAAATTAGCTGCTTTCGATATATATTTACTAATAAGCGGCTATGCAAATAAGTATATACTTTAAAAACATAGGATTAATACGTAACTTGTTTTGAAATAAATACATCACTTGTTTTATCTGAAATCGGACGCCGTATCATTAATTCTGAAACCCCTTATTAGGCAATTTATTATAAATTACTTTCTTTAATTCTGACCTTACGCTAATTAAACAATTAAAAGTATGAGATCGCATCTAGCTTTAGCATTAGGGTATTATATGTTGTTCGTTTGCAAGTATTGTATCAATGTCTGCTAAAAGATTGAGTGATTAACAACTAAGTAAGTTTAGACAAATTCAATCCCTCATAGTTAGTGTCGAATTTAAGTATATGTATCTAACGAATTTTTAATAATAAAAGTATGTTGACGAAAAAGTTTATAGATTTAAAATTTATAAAGATAGTGTGCATCAGAATTCATAAACTCACGTATAATAGGTCTTTATTACATTGCGTATCCATATCAAACAATTTAACGAAATTTTTTGATATTAATGAACGCTTTATATTTCATCTTTCTAATCCTTACTAACATTTTCATTCAGAGATTTTATTTTTATCTTCGTTCAACCCAAATTTTACCTTACATTCAACTTTTTAAACTCCAACTTGATTAATGAACTTTATACGTTCACTTTTTAACACTAATTCCACTTGAATTTCCTATTTTAGCCGATCTTGAGAATGAAATCTTTGTCTTCATCTTTAAATCCCAACTCTTTAATATTTCTATTTTAACAAAATAATAATACTAAATAATGAATGTTAATATATAGCTTAACTACATTTTAAACTAACAATTCCCATTTTAACAATGAATGCCTTCGTTCATTTTTTTAATCCTAATGTTAATTATATTAATGTAAACGATACCTTTGATAATGAATGCTTTATGTTTATCCTTTTTATCCCTAATTCTGCTATTTGATAGATTAATAAATGCCTTATGATCATCTTTTAGCTGAATTCGAATTAATTCTACTGCAGATTTTGGTTTTAAATTCAATTTCGCATTCCAATGAATTAATGTTTCAAAACATTCATTCACTTTCACTATCTGTATCACTTTCGGTTGTGAATTCCGATTCTGATTCAGACAATTCCATGGCTTCATTCTCATTATCGCTTTCAATTAATTCACCTTCACTACTTTCATCTATATCACTATCGGGATCTAATAATTCAAATTTATCATTGTTATCATCAGATCTATTATTGAAACGTTTTACTGCCTCTGTCACATCAGATGATTCTAATTTCGGGCATGTAAGTTTGTAATTACTGTAAATATATACAAGTTTTAATACTCGCTGTGGTGTCAACCGATTTCGTTTTTTATCATGAATATAAGAAAAATTGGACCAATTTCGTTCAGCAGCGGCTGATGATGATGGAATAGTAAGAATTCTAGATGCAACTTTACATAATTCAGGTGATGATTCTTTAAAATTTCCCTCCTACCAGGAAACTGGATCTAGGGCATCTACTGCATTCCAAGCCATACTTAAATTAAATATACCAGTTCGAGTTTTATACTGAAGTAATTGCCTCCAAATAATATCTGCTTCATTCGGATAATACTTTCGAATAAATGTTGAAATAGTTGACATGCCATTGGCTGGAAGTTTATTTCCATGGTATCGTGGATCTAACAAATGAGCTACTGACATTACAGGTTGATATATTTTTTGCCACCAGTTTTTTAATAAAGTTCTAATCCTAAAATCTACTGCGGGAAAAACATAAACTGAACCAAAATATTAAATTTATTAATAAGTAAATAAAACTTTAAGTATCGCTGGTTGAATGATGACAAATTGGATACAAATTGGGTATCTGATTTTAAACTAATTACTACCCAATTACTACCCAATTGACGTCGATTTATGTTGCAACATAAATCGACATCAATTGGGTAGTAATTGGTAGTAATTAGTTTAAAATCAGATACCCGATTTGTACTCCATTTAACCAGCGCATATATTTATATATTATTTGTTTACCATCGGACTCCAATTGTTCGTGATACCATTGATAAAATAACGCTAATTTTGGCATATCAGACTCAAAAGTAGCAATACCCGCAACCAACTTATCTAACACTGTTAGTAAAGATTCAATATCTTCCCAAAAATTCTCACTATTTATAGCATTACTAATAGTATTAGGTATTTCAATACGATTATCATGAGCTAACTCAGTTATGATTAATTTAAGTGCAAGTTGATTTCGAACAAGTGAATTAAGGCACGTTGCTGAGGATCCCCATCGTGTTTTAACTGGACATTTAAGGGATATTCGTCGATCATATGAAGCTAATTGGTGTCGCTTTAATATAGCTTTTGGAATTTGATGTCTTCGAAAATATTTAACTACTATCTTTGCTTGTTTAAATATATTTGCACTCCATTTTAATCTCATTATATCACCAACTAAAAGATTTAAGCTATGCGAAATACAGCCTAAAAACAGAATCTCAGGATAATCTACTTCTAATAAGCGCTACGCCTTCTTCATAACAGAGGCATTATCGGTAACAATTGCTGAAATTTTTGATATGCTTACTTCGGTCATTATTTTTTCTAAATTATGAGCAATGGTTTCACTATTTTGGCGTACGTCATTAGTTGGATAAGCCGCATAAAATATGGGCCTTGGTGTTGTTAAAATATAGTTAGTCCAATGCTCTTGTACTAAATTGGACCATCCGTCTGATACAAGACACAGGTTTTTGTTATTATTAATCAAAGTCTCGACATCTTTTTTAGTTTCATCATAGATCTTATCCAATAAATTGGTTGAGAGTTTTTTTCGACTAGGTAATTTAAATGCTGGCCGTGCTTGTTTCCACAATTTTTTAATTGGTTCCATTTCAGGTAATGATAAAAACAAGCCACACTGAAATACTGATCGTGCGAATTCCAATTCGAGTGATTTTTGTTCTATATTAGACATGCGATCAACTGTAACATAATTTGTGATTCGAGTTCTACTTGTTTTTCTAGCACTAGTAAATACTCTTTCATTGGATGCAGATGAAGTTGAAGCTACTAAATTAGATGTGGATGAAGAATTTGCTATAGCTAAAGTAGATGCAGATGTAGATTCAGCTGAAGTAGATGCGTCAGGTATATTGATAGATATATTACTATCATTTTCTTCTTCATATGAATCGCCAAAGTAATTTTTTCTTTGTTCTGATGTAATTAGAACACAGTTTCTAAAATGTGTACGTGCGGCTCTAAGAGAATCATTAAATTGGTTATGACAATATTTACATTCTCTTCTTTTTTGCTTGAACCCAGTTACATGTCCGAGTTGAATAAAATGAATCCAAATAGGATCGGACATTTTTTAAAAGAAAATAAAAATTTATGTCCAACTTTTTTTTCAATTTACTAATAATTTATTTTAAAAAATTTTTATTGGTTTACTAGCATAGTAACCCCTGCTTCGCATAAATCAAATATTTACCAGATATATTAGAAAAAACCAGATTTATGACCTGCGTTTCGTACAGACCCATCTGGAAAAATTGTAAATGGAAGTATTTAAAAGCTACGTACTTACTACTGGTTACATAATTCCATCCTGTTAGTTCCAGTCACTGGTCGAATGATGGCAAATCGGGTACAAATCAGGTATCTGATTTTAAACTAATTACTACCGCTACCCGATTACTACTCGATTGATGTTGGTTTATGTTGTAACATAAATCGATATCAATCGGGTAGTAATCGGTAATAATCAGATACCCAATTTGTACCCAATTTGCCATCATGAGTATTCTTCAAGCTCAATAAATTATCACTTAACAATCTAATAGTAACTACGTACGTCATATATCCAAGCAAATAGTTGTGACCATAGTATCCTAATTAGAAAATCTCCTGTCGCTTGTAGCCAATTCAGATATATGCATTCTTATTATCTAGAATTTTTAATAAAATTATAATATCAAATATTTTAGATATTTGAACGTGATAGATACAAAAAATTTTCATAGCCTTTCTAAGAATCAAAATAACAGATCGGATTTTGGCCAATTCTCCATTCAATAACATGATCAAGTTCGTAAATTACCTTGTCCAAAAAATGAAGTCTAAGTATTAAAATAATTAGAGTTATAAATTAAGATATAAATTAAACAATTTTCTATCGCTATAAATTGAAACTTATAACGAAATTCTTTATTGTCTTTTCCATTGCACATATTTCTAAGTACCTTTAAGATCGTTTTGCATATTGAGTATAAACGTTTTTTGAAGCATTCTTTAAAATATAAAAATTAACTACCTGGGAATTTATTCAAATTAGTCAGTCATATAACGTTCTTCTATGATATACTACTCATAAATCAATTGTCAAGGATACCTTAACAGTTTTTAAATTAGGTTTTTAATATCAAATTTTTAAGAAAAACGATTTGTAAGTACACAGAAGGCAATTTCGAATAAAACTTAGAGTAAATTGATTTTTGTGTTCGTTTTGTGTTATACTTGATCTCGAAATTTGATTGGGCCAACAAAATTTTCTAAGGTACGTAGCTAGGGTAGTTATACTTAGATGGACCAACCATGCGCATGCATGCATGCATGCATGCATGCATTCATGCGCATGATGCCCATCTCTAATATGAATACCTTATGTTCATCCTTTTCAATTCCAATTCTGTATCGATAACAATATCCAAAATTATACATTCCACTAGCATGCCCATCTCTGCAGATTTTTGATAATACATGAATGCCTTATGTTCGTCCTTTTCAATTTCAATTCCATGATGATAACAATATCCAATATTATATGTATCCCATCTCTGCAGATTTTTGATAAAATATGAATGCCTTATGTTTATCCTTTTTAACTCCAATTAGGCCAGACCAATTTAATTCTTCGTTTAACATACCCCCCCACTATTTTTTAAAATTTATATGAACCCAATACTCATTAATAGTAATTAATAGTATTTACCTCCCCTCAATTTTTTAAATTTTATATAACTAACATATGTTAAATCAACCAATAAAATTGCTGTTTTTTTTTAATTTGT
>CAJVPZ010000521.1:0-18836 GCA_910592135.1 Racocetra fulgida | reverse complement strand
TGATTGGCCAATTATCACGTGCATAGACATGACCAATTGTTTAATTTCATGTGATCGATCAACCTCGTACTTTTATTAGGCAGATCGGCACTGAGTCACAAATTTCAAATCTGGAAGGCTTGTGTAATATAGATTGTCCATCATGCTTATTTCTATAATATCTTGGATTCTGTATAGTTGGTCTGTTTGTTCTTTCTGCAAATTGTATTTCGTCGGTGGTAGCATGTGATTTATTTAATATATTTTGTTGTTTAGCTGCTTCAATATATGCTATTATTTCAGAATGTGATTTGTATTCGCTTCCAGCTATTTCTTCTCCTTGTAAGAATAGTTGTATAGTTATTATAAAGGTTTGGAGTATGTTTGTTATTCTAAAAGTTATTTTTTCTTCTTTTTCTAGTTGATTTAGATTTAGTAAAAAGTTTTCTAAATATGTGAATATACTTGTTAGTTCTACAATTATTCGTTCTTGTTTTATTCTTGGTAATTTACTGTAAGTAGTTTGGCTTCTTGTAATATGTGTTGATAAGAATATTAGGGCTTCAATCCCTTTGATTGTTGCTTCTAGTCTGATATCGTTAGTAGGGTTTATTCTAAAAATTAGATTTTGTAGTGTTCTTTGAATATCGTTTTTGATATCGTAGGGTTTTCTTTGTTGTAAAATGTTTATTCTAAAGTGTTTCTTTCTTGGGTCAAATTGGTCAGTAGAGTAAGGTGTTCTATTTCATATTGGTATTTTATGTTCAAATCTAAATTGTCCATAGTTGTTATATGTTGTTTCGTTTAATAATAGTTCAACAGGGTTTTCTAAGCTTCTTTTATATACTTCTAATGATTGTAATATTGATGATATTTATAAGTTTATGATAAGATTTAATATTATCCAAGTTTCTACTTGGGTTATTAATTGATCAATTTGTAATATTGCTAATGGTAAGTCTAGTAGCCAATAGTCAATATTATTTCTTTGTAATTCTGGTAATTGGTTATTTGCAGGTGGTAATCTTGCAAATATGTTTTGTATTCTTATAGATATATTAGTTGGTATGTCTTTTTCTTGTGATCGTGTTGCTAAGGTTCTAATACTATTTTCTATTATATTTTGGTAGACTTGTTTATCTTCTTCGGTGTATACAGTTCTTCTTGTTGATAATGCTGCTTTGAATTGTGTACAAATAGTTTTTATTCCTAAAATTCTAAAGTGTAAGTTGATCATCAATTAAAGGTGTAGTGAGTATTAAAGTATTCAATTCTTCTTCAAGGTTGAAGTAATCTTGGTATGTTTCGCAGATATATAGTTTTGTCAATATGTTTTGTTGAACGTATTCCTTTGTTACTTTTAGTAGTTGTTTAATAAAGTGTTGTATTTCTTGTACTAATTCAACTAATATTGTTGGATCTGCTGAATTATTATTTCTAAAAGTAGATAGTTGGAATGTTGATGATTGAATTAAAATATTCAGACGTGTTTCCACTTTTCTTGTGTTTGGGTTATAAGTATAACTTATTTGGTTTGGGAATCTGTGTTGAATTTTGCTTGCTATATTTCTTGATATTACACAAATTATTTGTTTTGTTTGGTAATTCATAAAAGTATTTTATTGATTTCAGTGGTTATTTTCGTTACTTTTTCTTTTTGATTATAATATTCTACATTAATTAGTTCTTTTAATAGTGTTGTTATATTAAGGTATTTTGTTCTTGAAAGATTGTTTAATATTTGTTGTAATGTTTCTTGTTGTTCTTCTTCTTTGGTTAATGGTTCAGAATATATTCTTCCGCGATATTTTGATCGCAATAGATTATGTTGCGCTTTTAAAATCCTTTTTAATTTTTCAAAGTTCTCAAGGAATAAATATTCTTCTTTGAGTTGTGAATTTATTTGTTAGAGGTTTTCTAAGAATGATATTTGTAAGTATTCCGATATATGACTATTTTTATTAATTAGGTATTCGTATATTTGTTGTTCAAGATTTGAGCAATTATATTCTTTTGCGTTAAGCTTCCAATATATAAATATTAATCCTTGTTTGTGCATTTCAATAATATTGGTGTCAAGTTGTGTTCGCAGTTTTTCAGGTATTCCTATCTTTTCTTTAAGTGTTTTAATTATATTTTTATATTGAAGTAGTATGTGCATTTAATTCTCTAAGTTGTTCTCTTTCTTGGGTATAGGTTTCTTTATTTTGGTTATACCATAATATTATTTCTTGTGATTATATTTCTTGTTGTTCGACTGTAAGATCGTCTGTGGGTTGTATTTGATATTTTTGTAGTTCAGTTATTACTTGGAATAGTTCGTGGTATCTTTTACAATGTGATATTTGTTCAAGAGTTTTGTTAATAGTAGGGTGATTTTCTATTTCGTATAGGCAGTAAAGTGATATTCCTTCTCTGGTTAAGAAGATAATTTGACTAATATCTTTTTCTTTAATTATTTCTTCAAGGTCGTTTTGTTCTACGTGTACGGTTATTGTTTCAATAATTATTTGTTGTATAAATTTTAATTGAGCAGGTATCTTGGTATAGTCGTAGGTTATATTGGGTTGTTTCATAAAGCTTGTTTCTTTTGTTTTAGTGAATAAAGATATTCTTCGAATAAATAATATTGTTTGGTTTCAACTGCTTGTTGTATTTCACTGAGGTGTTTTTCAAATAAGTATTTACTTCTTGGTTCAGTTTTGCATTGAATTTCTTTTTCTTGGATTTCTTGAATTAATTGTTCAATCTTTCTTTAGTTATTTGCTATGTATGTGGGATCTAATTTGTATCCTGGTTTAGGTCCTCTTTTCTTTGCTCTTTTGAAAGTGCACGATTTGTTTTGTGATACACAATCTTCACAGTTTCCACTTGGATTAGGTCATATACACTTTATGTGTAATAGTTGGCAGTTTATACAAGCGTGTGTAGCATAAGGGTCTGTTACGTATCTTCTGTATTGTGGTTGTCTTGGTGACATTCACTTTCTTCTTCTGAAGTATCTTGCGTTTCGTCAAGTACTTCGTAGAGTTTATCAAAGATGTGTTGTATATTCAGAGCGTTAAAGATTGTTTTTGCTTCTTCAATTGTATTAAATAGGTTTACTTTTGCGTCAAATACTTTTCGGAGTGCTTTAGTTTTATCTGATATTCGGTAGTTTCTTTTACAAGTTTTATTAACAAGTTTACAAAATATGCAAGGTATTTTATTGTCGCAGAGTAAGTCTTTAGATTCGCAGTATTTGCAAATTGTATATCTTTCTCATGTTTTAGGTATGCGTTTATGCTGAGGCATGATTCAGAGTTAAGTCTGAAGTCAATGTTTTTATAACTTTTACTTAGTTAATGTGCTACTTTAGTTATTTATATTTTTCATTAATAATTTGTAAACAATACATGTTTGTGAATAATACAATGGTTGGTGTTAGATAAATATTAGTCATAATTATTCACTAAATATTAAATAGAATTTTGTAGAAATTTAAAGCTTTTTCTAGTTTGTTTTGGCACCTTCTTATTTTGAGGGTGCCTTTATTTTGGGGTGACTAGTCTAGTTTATCATTTTTATTTGGTTTGTATCTTTTTCTTTGTTCATAAATATTTTGTTTAGTTTGCCGAATATAATCTTTTAAAATTAGGTTAAATCTTTCATCAGGATAGTCTTCATTGAGAGTCCCGTATTCATCGATCATAGTTGTTTTGAATAGTTGTATCTGTTGATCGATTAATGTAATATTTCTAAGTTTCAAGAGGTAATCTATTTCTTCAAATTTTTAAAATTTCTATTTTAGATTAATATTTTCTTGATGTAGTTCATTAAACATTAATTGGTGAATTTCAATTACTTGCTTCAGAATCTGAATATGTTCAGCTTGCTTAGCTGCTAATTTTTGTAAGTTAGTGATATTTTCTTTAATTTGCTCAATTTCGGTTCTTTCAATTTTTTCAAAATTGAATTCTTCTTCTTTTTGCTTTACTTCTTTTGGTTTAAATTCTTCTAGCGAAATTTCTTGAATTTCATTTTTTTCTTGTATGTTTCTGCACATATTACATTTTCTATTTTGTAATAGATTTGCAGGGGTTTCATTTTTACATTCATTGCACTTGGGTGTAATATTTATCATTGTATCAATCATTATTTCTGGTTCAAAGCATTTTTTGTAAATATTTCTTTTGAGGTTTATTCTAAGTGTTTCATTTTGGCAGATAGCACACGGAAGTATACTTTCTTTATAACATTCATTACAAATGTTATCAATTAGTTCTTTTTCATCATAAGGATATTTGCATTTAGAATATAAGTCTTTATTTTTGATGTCCAATAAAGGTTTTCATATACTCTATTTTTTCCAGTTTCTCTTTTTCAGTTTTCACTGTTTAGTTTGACGGGTGGTTTATAGTCAAAATCTATTGTATAGGTTGCAATATCCGCTTCGTTCATATTTTTCTGAACTTTTTGCATTTCTTCTTCAAGATTTTCTGAATTAACTGGTTCTTCAATTAAGTCTTTATTTAGAATGATTTTAACGGAATCGTTAAAAATATCTCCGTATTCATTGTATGAAGCTGTTTTGTATTCCATTTTCTTGTAATGGGTGATATGCCAGTCAAATACTTGGTTGGTTTCTTTTTCTCGTTGAATTACTTGTTTTTGGTTATAAGTTGTAGTTCCTTCTTGTTGGTAAAGTTGTTCTTCTTCTTCAATCATTAAATCGATAAGCCTATTTACTTAGTTTTATTAATAGTTTTATCAGCGTCAACTCCATATCTTGTTCGGTGGTGAATTCTATTCCACCGAATATAAGTTGGTCTATCTCTTAATTCGCCTAGTACCATGTATGTAATTTTTTCTTCTAAAGTACATAGGTATATTCCAGTATTCCAGAGTTGGTAACCTTGTCTTTTCCTAAATGTTCTGCAGCAATATGCGCATTCAGTTAATTTGTTAATTCCTTCTTTGGTATAATATTCTTGTGCTTTAGGATCTTCAATATCAAGATATTCATAGTGTGTGTGATAACACGTTTTACAGAGTAATACTTCTCTGTAATAGGTTGATTCATTGTTTAAATTTATCACGTGAGAATCTGTTAACGTGAAATGGTCATTTTTTCTAACTGGTCGTTGGCAGTTGTAGCAATGATAAGGTTGTCTTTTATGAACTTCGTTATATGTTTTATTTCCAATTGTTTCCCAATGATAGATTCGTAATTCTTTTACTTTTTCTAGGTTACATCCGCATTTGTCAGTTTTTTGTTTTTGTAATAAATTATAGTATGGGCATTCTTTATGAAAATCTTGAAAGCAATGTTTACAAATAAGGTTCTAATCTTCTTGAATAAGGGGTTGTTTCTCTTTTACTTTTTTACTATTTGTCCAGTATTCTTTAAGTGATTCGGTTACTTTAGGTAGTGGATTAGGACAATTCTTAACAATATGTCCTTTTTGGTTACACTGTTTACATGTTCTGATTGGGCAATAAGAATTAGGATGTCCTTTCTTAAAGCATATTCCACATGTAGTTTCTTGGTGTAGATAAAGTAAGAAATCTTTATCAAATTTTTTTCATTTTGTTTACTGCAATTATATTGTTCAAGGATAGTTATTCGTGAACATAATGGACATTCTTCTCTTGGGGTATTATCCTAAATTCTAAACTTTTCTTGTAAAGTCATTTCAGGATGGATAATTTCTTTTTTTCTTTAATTATTCGTAAATCATTTCTGATGATTAGGATTGCTTGGATAGATTTTACAATCATAACCAGGTAATCTAGGATAATTGCAATCAGGACAATTGATAGCAAAAGCTCTTCTCCAGGAGTTATTAATAATTTTAGTACTTGGGTCTAATTCAGGTAATTTTTTTCTTAAGAATCTTTCTTTGAACATTTCTTTTTCAGTGTGTATTTAGTTTTTCCGTTTGTCACTTTTTCTGATCGGAGTTGGATCTCATTCAAGGTCCTTAAATAGTTGTTGGAATGTTATAGATTGTTTTGGAATTTCTTGGATTCTTTTCGAATGTTTGTCCTTTGTAATTTGTTATTCCTTAATCTTCAATAACTTCTGTTTGATCATTGTCAACTGTTTCCATTTCATCAATGGTATCAGTGTTATTTGTTGGGTTACTGATTTTAGCTGTCCTTTGTAAACATCTTATCAATGCTTCAAATTGATCATGAGGGTTTTGCCTTTTCCAAATAAATACTAATAATTCCATAAAAAGGTAATGGCATTCTCTTGGTGGGATTTTTGACTTGATCACTTGCCAGTGCGCCTCAATAGTGTTTGTGTAATACACTTGGATTTCTCCTGTTACAGGGTTTGTATCTTTCATTGTAAAGCCTTGGCTGTGATTCATGGTGTGGTGTTGTATTCCTAACCATGAGTAAATATTTTGGTAACCTTTCCACATGTCTGAATAAATTACTGATTTGGGATGTATGTGTTTTTCTATTTGTTTCAGCAATATATCTGCTGACCTATCTTCCACAATCATTGCAAACATCTTTTGTTGAGGTGTTCGTTCTACACCTCCAAATACCCATATATAGTTTAATTTCATTTCAAATTCATTTATCTCTTCATTGTATATCCATGTCTTACGTGTTCCAAACTTTGATTCGTCTATTTCTACAATGATATCTTATCCACCTATTTGTTGGTGTTCTTCTTCAAGATTAAAGCTGACTAATTCCTTAAAGATTTTTAGCCATCGTGTAATTGTTGTAGGTGACATTCTTGTGAATGTTTTGATTGATTTGTGTTTCATCTTGATTATCTATAAATAGCCTATTTCTAATACATGATTACATGGCGTATTCGCGCCATAGAATATTGTATTTGTAAATATTGACATTCTTTTTTTTACATGCACATTTCACGCAGTTAAATATAGTATTATTAAGAGTCATGTTTTGGTTGCACTTTGGGCATTTCATTTGTTTGGGTAGTACTTCTTTTCTTTGTAAATATTCGATTGCTTGGGCTTCCAATTCGAAGATTCTTTGTAACTCACGATAAGAAGGTGTATGAGTCATCTTTTGTTTATTCAGATATTACGCGTTTGTTTACGTGTTTATCAGGCGTCTAATTCATCAATGAAATCGTTGTACTCCTGTGATCCAAATATTTTCCAGTAAATATCTTCTGGTGACGTAAATGAGTTATCTTGTATTGCCCACGTTTCTCTTAATATTTTTATTATATAACAGTATACTATAAGTAAGGTTCGTGGTTGGTCTATTAGATAAGGGTGTTTATACACCTTCTCCTTTTTCACATTGTATTTATAGATTATTCAAATTATCTGGTGTAACTGTGTGTTACTCAGTTTATTATATAACCACAGCTTATCGGAATTTGTTCTGACTAAAATTCTGAGTCATAACTTTAAACAATAATTCAAATCTAAACTATTATTCATTCCAAAATGTCTTCTAATAATTCTAATAATAATAATAATACTAATAATAATATCAACGATTATGATTATCTTCATATCGATATTAATACCAAGGAGATCTTTATCTCTTATTCTCTTGCCGAACATCTCTGGAGTACTTATCATAGTGACTTCAGTATTATTGATAAGTTTCTTATAAAAGTTGTTAGAGTTTTTATATTTGACACTGATCCAGATTACGAATTCAACTTGTCTGAATACAAGTGGTTTATTTACAATAACAAGTGCTTCGAAGGTTACAAGTTTACTGAAGTCTTGGATACTTATTGGTTTGAGGAAGATATTAAGTTTGGTCAATTTTTAATTGATTATATTATTATTGTTGATATTAATACTGAGTCTCATCCTAACGTTGGTATGGATTGGAAGACTGATTCTTCTTTAAGTAACGTTGTTACTGTTCAGGTAGATACTCTTCAATGTATTGATATTATAGATGTAGATTCTTATACTTTTTCTAATTCTAATAGTTATTCATCTGAAGGTCAGAATTCTTGTCATAAGGATGATAAATTTTACGAAGATTTAGATCCTAACTTTAGTTGGGATTATATTCGTTGTAGAGATTATAATTTTATTTGCTGCAATTGTCTTTATAGCGATGATGACACTTTATTTAATTATCAGCCTTGTGATTATTCAAGATGTTCTACTCCATATTCTCATTTTTCTATTGATTAATAAAATATATTTTATTCTTGTTTTTCTTTATAATCCTTTCGTAATTCTTGTTTTGGTTGTATCTTTAGTTTTAATGATACTTCTTCAGAGTCTTTTGTTTGTCCTAAGTGTCTTGATAACCAGTCTGCTATATTATTATCTTTTCCAAGTATTTATTCTAAAGTATAATTCATATCTTGCAATTCTATAAGCCATCTTTCAATAGTTGTGTTTCGTGGTATTTTTCCACTTGTCATAGTTCTGGTATTATCTGTTCGTACTATAATATGTTTGTTGCCAATATACGGTTTCCATTTGGTAAGGTAATAATATATTGCAAACATTTCTTTTTGCGTACTACTCCATCGTTGCTGGGTGGGTGATAAAGATTGTGAGCTGAATTCTATTACTTCTTCTTGCGACTTTGTCCAGTATTCTTCTTTATCCTCGAGTTTACGCATCTTGGTTTTGTAATACATAAGTTCAGGATTAACTTGCTTAAGCACTGCTCCAATTGAACTATCTGAAGCATCTACTTCTATTATAAGTTGATATCCTGGTTTCAGATAGGTTAATGCAATAGTGTTTTCTACACATTTTATTAAAGTTTCAAATGCATTCTAGCATTCTTTTGTCCATTCAAAAGGTGAATCTTTCTTCAAAAGGTCGTAAATAGGTTTCGTGATTTTAGAAAAGTCTTTTATAAATCTTCTAAAGTAGTTTATGAATCCAGTAAATTGTCAGACTCCTTTTACATCTTTTGGAACTTTTAATTTCTTAGCTTCTTCTTTCTTGACTTGATTAGGATGTATTTTTTCATATGATACTAAGTGATTTAAAATTTTAGTTTCTGTTTTACAGAATTCACATTTTTCTAGTTTCAATACCATGCCCGCTCTTTTTATGCTTTCGAATACCATTTCGAGATTTTTTAATAACTCTTCAGGGCTTTGTGCTAATACTGTTACATCATCCATATATACTACTACGAACGGTAAGTGAGAAAAGATCTTATACATATATCTCATCATGTAAGCTAGTGCCGTTTTTAATCCTATAGATAGTACTGTCCATTGGTATTTTCCTTTTTGAGGGAAAAATACTGTTGTTTTATCCCTTTCTTTTTCTGGTAATAGGAATTGGTGATATGCGGCTTTAAAATCTATAGTCACATAGTATCTATATTGGGCTATTTTCTGTAAGAAAGTATTTATATAAGGTATTTCAAATGGGTCATCTTTTATATATAAATTTAGCTTGATATAGTCACAAGCTATCCTATAGCTTCCGTCTTGTTTTTTAATTATTACTAATGGTGATGTCCAGTCTGACGTTGAAGGTTCAATATATTTATCTCTTATTAATCCTTCAAATAATTCATTAGCTTTTTGTTGTGATTCATTGTCTAAGGGTCTTGTTTGCATTCTTGATTTATGAGCTTTAGGTATTTCTTCCTCAAGTACTTTTAATGGGAATGTTATTGGTGTAAAGTTTTTAGAATTAAAAACTGTAGTTTCTTCCGGTTTCATATAGAATACATCTTTAATATATTTTTTAAACAATGGTTCAAACATTGTTCTATATTTTGGATCTGTATTTTTGATTAATATTTCAAGTCTTTGTTTTTCATTTTTATTATCATTATTCTTTGGTTGAAAATCAAAGATTTCTTTGACTTTTTCTAAGTTGCCTATATGTGTTTCTTTGGGTATATTAATTGGTTTATTTGTCCAATTAAATATTTGTACTTTATTTATCGAATCCCGGATTAATCCGTCTTGAAGAGATAATCCGTTCTGTGCAATATATATTGATGTTTTGATTAAATATTCTTTTCCTTTTTTAGGGTTTACAATATATATTGTTGTCCACATGTATGGTTTTATAGTGTGTATTCTATTTGTAAACACAGGTGTTCCTTTGCCTATTGTAGGTATAATATGTTGCCGTATTGCATTTGGTATGTGTTTTAATGCTTTGTGCATTTTAATAGTTTTTCTAATCATTTTGATTGGTTTGTATTGCAGTTCAATAGAATCTAGTTCTTTTTGGTATCTATATTGGGTATCACTTTTACTTGGTAGTGGTATAGAGAGTCGTTCACCTGTTGGTTTGAGTTCAGGTAATATTTCTTCTAATTGATATAATGATGATTGCTCTGATTGATCATTTGTTCGCAAAGATGGTTCATAGGGTCAGTTATCATTTCTAATTATTCTATATTCTATATTCGTTCCTGGTGGGAGTAAGTATTTATAGTCTTCTGAAGGTACTTCCTATATTTCTTTTGATTGTTCAATTGATCTTTCTTTTCCTTTAATAGTTTCACTAGTTGAACTTGATTGCTCAGGTTCTTTATATCTTTGGTTAAAGGATATTTTTCTACTTCTATAAAATTCTTGTTCTTCTGGTGATACTTGGTTATCTTCTTTTTTTATTTGTGACACTGCATTATCTTTCATTGCAGTTTGCCTTAAGTCAGATATAGTTTTCTTTCGAGAGAACTTTGGTAAATATGAAGTTGCTGTCAAGAATGTGTTACTAAGTTTTTCTCTAAATGATTTTGGTTTACTGGTATTATAGTTATTGGGTGCGGTGAAGCATCCAATTGGCTAAAATCATTTGTATCTTTTGTCGAATGTATCGATGCTGTTCTAGTATGCATTGGTGAAGTATTTGTTGAGTATCTTGGTGATGGTGGAGGTATCAATTCTTGTTGTGAGTAAGAGGATTCGCCAATATTCAATTCTGACATATTGGGTAAAATATATGGCTTCTGATACTCGTTAGAGTCTATTATTTGTTGGTCTTGATGTAGATTCGTAAAGAATGTATCAGATTTTTCTTGGTGTAATTTATCTGATTTTATACTGTCTGTATCATTATCTTTTATAATGTTACTTTGTGTTTAGCATCTTTGTTCCATTTGTTGTTTCTTATTAAATCTTGCTGTTTTGACAGCAATATTTTCACAGTATCTTTGTCATGCTATTTCTCTTTTATTTTGGTTAGGATTGGTGTTCATGTCTCCTATTAATTGTTGCATTATTAGATGTCTGTCAGCTATTTGCATATTTGCAAATTGTGATGGTTGTATTTTTATTGCATCATCATATATATAATAGAATTGTTTTTCTCTTTTAGCTATTTCATCTTTATAGTATTGTTTAGTTGGTTCTTGTTGTTCGTTATGCCAATTTAGAAATTTATAGAGTTTCTCTCTAGGTGTTTCGTTATCATTTATTTGTTTAATTTGTTCAGGTATCATAGGTATTCCTTTAATATTTTCATAAGCTTTTTCAAGTGTTTCACAAGGCATTCTTTGAATTGACTCATATTGTAATTCTATATTAGTTATTTCTTTCATAAGATCTTCTAGATCTTGGATAAATTGTGTATCCTTATTCTTTTTTGCCTGTTGATTTAGTTGTGTTATATCTTTTGCATTTTTATTTAACATTGATGTTATACATTTTGGTGTAGTTGGTGGTGATTGTTTCTTTTTCTTTGAAGTGTCTTCTTTTCGATATTTATTTAAGAAGGTATTAGTAATATATAGCGTTTTTGCTCTTTTTTGTTCTCGTATTCTTTTTTGAGATTCATTTTCTTTAGGGTCTTGGTAATGTTCCCGATCTTGTATTGTTAATTGTTGCATATGTTCTGTTAAGTCTATCATTTCTATATCCACAGGTTGTTTGTTGAATATTTGATCTCTTAACATTGCATCTATTCATTCCTCAATTAATGCATATAATTCTTTGTCTTCTGGTATTAGGTCTTTAGCGTATTTTCTAAGTGTATATACTTCAGATATTTGATCATCTTTTTGTTGTTCTGTTTTAGCAGGTGTTTCTAGAATTGCTGCTTTAACATTTGGATGTTTCATTATCATTTCAAATATTTCTTGTGATAATTGTTCATCATGCAGTGGTGCATATATGTCTTGTCCTGATCCGAATATTGTTGGTTTCATTACTAAGATCGATCCGGTATTTCTTGTGAGTTTGTATTTTTTCATTACATTGTTTATATATATAAAGTGTATTTCTTTTCCATATTTGTCTAGGACTTGTTTGTAATCTTCTATAAATCTGCCAGCTTCTGCGGCAAAATAATGTTGTGTGTCAAAGCACAGTTTTACCCTTGGTTGTACATTTCCTTTTTCATCTTTGAATTCTTGTAACTCTTTCTTTATATTTTTCTTTATTTCCATTAGCTCTTCCATTTGAGCTCCATAGCATTTGTTAGATGCCGAATTCTCAAGTAATATCATTACTTGTGTATTTTGTGTTTGTCTAAGTATTTCCTCAAAGTTAAGTTTTATTTGCTGTTTATCACGTGATTCATTACCTGTATTATTACTTGTACCTACATGTAATACATATACTTTACTTCCTATTTGTTTTGCGCACTTTATTTCTTGTATCATTCTGGTTACTTTCCAGTTAATATTTCTGTTATATTGTCAGAAATTGTCATTTATTGACAGTCCCATAGAAGTATGTATTATTATTTTTAGTTGTGGTACGTCATTATTGTATCCTTCGAGTGCTTTGATTAATTTATAATCATTTGTTAAATTGGATTTGCCTTCTTTTAATGTTATCCAGTTTTTCATCATTTCGTCTGAGTATGATTGTTCAGTTGATATATAGGTCATAAATGTCTGTATAATATTACTTTCAGTTTTAATTATAGCATTTATTATTTGTTCAGCTGTTCCATCAGTTGTGACTCCAATATATTTCATTTGCTTTTGATTTAGTCTACATTGTCAGAGAAATATATTGTATAAATCATTGTTAGGTGCAGGTTGTATTTGTGGTGCTTTCATAGTCTTATAGTCTATGTCTTCTCTCTTTTCAGGAGTGTAGTAATGCTGTTTTCATTTTTTGAATTTTGCAAATAATTCTATAGATTGTTTTGTTATTTGATCGAGCTCATCTTTTTTGTTATTGAGAGAATTATTTATTCGATTAGATTGTGCCTTCTCCTTTTGTGATGGACGATTTACTATGTTGGGCGCCTTCTCTCTTTTTCTCGCTACTGCATTATTCTCGGCGGGTGAATAACGTTTTGCAAGCAGGTTAGAGACTAGTGTACTGGGTCTCGTGCTCAAGTCTGAAATGATCTCGCTAAAGTGAACCTCAGTAGATACACTATAACCTGGCAATTTTTGTTTAGAGGTTAGCTTCCTCTGGATGATTATGGGTCAGTTGTGTATGAGTATAAGCTCTTGGTCATTATCTTTTAATATTCCAAGTTGCTTTTGGAGTTTATTAGAGAATATTATGTAGTCGAAGTCTTTGCTAAGTATATCTATTTTTATATTTTCAAATAAGTAATCATTTATTTTTATATTTACAGTTGCTTTTTCTAATAATTTTACTTGTGATCCTACTGTGTTAGCTATAGCAGGTTTATATTTATATTTTAGTTTAGTTTCATTTTTAATTCCTCGAAGTGTCGTATTCCCATTGTAGTATTAGTAAATCCTTCATCTAGTTTTATTTTATATGGTAATCCGTTTATTTGTGCAAAGAAGTAGAATGCTTTAGGTCCTTTTGCTTGTAGTGGTGTTTTATTAGTCTCCTTTGTCCAGATTAGTTCATTAGTGGCAGAGTAATTATTTACTTTATTTATAGGTTCTTTGTTTATTTTATTAATATATTTTTGATTAAATATTTCTTTATTATTACATGATTTGTTTAATAAATTATATTTATAATTATTATGTCATTGTAAACATTGTAATACTCTGAGATACAGCCGTTAGTATTATCTAGGAGTTGGTCCTGAGTATCTCGCAGGCTCCTCTTTAGAAATATTGGTCTTCTTCAGGGTCTTCAATAATAAGGTCTTTGGTTTGTTGTTCTAATGAATTTATTTCTTTTCTGAATTTTTGATATTCCTTATATTCTTTATATCTGGCTTTTTCTGTATGGTCCATTTTCATAGGTTTCACAGGGCAGTTTTGTGCTGTGTAATATGTGCTTCCACATTGTGTGTATTCTAGTTTAGAGAGTTTATCTCTTCGTTCTTTGGACTTGTCAAATTTACTTGCTGAATATGGTGTAAATTTGCGTTTGTTGTCAAATTTCTTGAATGTGTTTTTATGTGTTGAGGGGTTATATTTTGTTCTGAAGTTCTTGTGAGTTTCAATATGTGATTTTGGTAAAGGTAAGTTTGATACAGATCGTTTGACTTGTCTGTCAATGAATCGGTTGTATGCTAGATTTTGATACTTTGGTTGGTCGGTATGATATCCAGTTTTTTCAGGGTTTTTTACCCATCTTCTAGAGTCATATCTGTTTCTTGGGAATTTGCCTTGATCTTCTTTATTGTATTCTCGTTTACTAAACTTTTTCTTGTAAGGTGGTTTATTTCCTTTTTCTTTGCTTTTATAGGTATTATGTTAGTTTCCTTTTTCCTTTCCTTTGTAGTTATTGTTTTTTACAAAGTTTCGCTTGTCGTATTTTCTGTTAAAAAGGTGGAAGGTTGGTTTATTTTTGTAATCTCGTTGAAAATGTTTCTTTTTTCCACATTTGTAGCATTTGAGATCGTTTGTTTTTACTACAACGTAATCTTGTTTTGCTGAAAAGTGCATTTCTTTTTGTTTATGATTATTTTTTCAGTAAGGTTGTTTTTCATTGTAGAAGTTTTCCTTTTTCTTTTCACTAAATTTTTGTGCAAAGTCTTTTCCTTCTATGTCTTGTTTATAGGCTTTGTATATTTGTTTTACTTTTGTCCAAAAGTCTTGGTATGAGATTGGTTTTTCCATTAGTTGGAGTTGGTATGCATAGTCTTCATTCAGGTGTCTTCCTTTAGGAAGTCGATCATGAGTTGTTAGTGCTTCTCCTTGGTTCCATGCTTGAAGCATATTGGCTTCTTTTTGTAGTCTATAAAATTCTTGTTTTATTTCGTGGAATTCTTCTGTTTTAATATAATAGAATTGGAATTTGAAGGTTTCAAATAGTTTTTGAGCTGCTTCTTGGTGTTCGAAGGTTATATATATGTGGTGCATCCATAATATTATAGAACATTGTTTAGATGGTGTGTCTCCAGAATTTTGGCCATCAGTCCAGTCTGCTTCAAAGTTTCCTTGTCCTATTTTTTTGACTTGAGCTGCATTCCATACTCTATAATTTACATGGAGAGTAGTTGAAAAGTATTTTGTTATTTGTAATAAGTCAGCATTTTCATTTCTTGCTGTCGTTTCTGTGAATACATCACAGGGTATTCTAGTGCCATTATGCCAGTTGCTAGGGAATATACATGTGAAGTGTTGTTCATTTTCTTTATATTTGTCTTGTTGTAGTCTGTTCCATGTTTGTATTACTAGTTTTTTCTAAAGTTGTCACATAAATACAATATTGTATTGTCCTCTGTATAAGTCAGTAGCTCTTGGGTTTGCTAGTATTTCTGCCATATCGTCTATTCTAGTATATCCTGAATTCTTGCTTTCAGAGAAGAATCTGGTTGTCAATAGTTCAATAAGTATATAGCTTTGGATATTTTTCATAAATGTATCATAATATTTAGGCCAGTTTTCGCTATTGAATTTCATTCCTTCCATTACTTTGGTAAAGTCTATTTTGTCAATTGACGGGAATTCTGTTGTGGTTCCATTAAAGGTTGCCATTTTGTTAGATTACAAAGTTTGGTGGGAATATTATTAGTTTTACGTTTGCGTGTCTACAAAATCTAATATAGTCTGTTATTGTTAAGTTGTCTGATTGTAGTAGTAGTTGAAGTGATGTAATATCTTTTGAAGTGTGACTTGTTATCAGTGCTCCAGCTCTCATGCTTGTTGTTAGTGGTGTTCTGTTAGTTATAGCTTGTAGTGATCGGTTTGTTACTACTTTGGCTTTTTCTGCTTTTGTTTTATCTAATATTATTTCGTTATTTATTATGATATATACTGAGTATTTGTGATGATTGAGATTTCTTGCAAAGGCTTTGTAATATGTCGAGTATTTTTGATAGTGGTGGTAACTAAAAGGATATTGTTGTTCAATTACTTCTCAGTAATTTATTTGTAGTCCGATGTTCATTTAAGTTGGTATTTTTCTTTAGTTGTTTTGATTGCTTCTTCTAGATTGAGTTGGAATTTATTGGCTACTTGTTGTAGGTATTCTTTAAATTTGTTAGATCGTATTGCTATTACTAAGTATAAATACTTTTCTAATAAGTTGAGTGTAATAGTTTTGTTGTTATTTAATAGTAGTTTTACTCTTGAGTAGAACTTTAGTTCTGTTTCGTTTAATGGTATGTATTTGGTTTGTTCTTTTGTTAATACTTGTGTTGTTAATTCTTTTAATTCTTCTTCTAGTAGATCAAAGTCAATTTCGTATTCTTCGTTGATAAATCTATCTCTTTGTATCTTCTTTAATAGTGTTTTAGACATTGAGGGTCTTTATAATTAAGTAAGTATAGTAAGCTAATACGTGTGTGATAAGGTAAATAGTTATCTAATATATTGTAGTTTCAAATAGTCGTATAAGGTCTGGATTAAGAGTTATAAGTATTATTGATCTTTCAGTCATCCACTATATAGTTGCGTTGATGGATAGTTCTGATAAAACTATATCTTTGATAGGGTCCACTTTTAATTGTTGAGTTGTTGGTAGGTTGGGTCGAATGGTTTTTGTTTTTTGGTATACAGTATTATTAATATTCTATTATAAAGTAGTAAAGTATATTCTTAAATAATATGGTCGTTATATATTTCGTTGATTAATAGATAGGTTGCTTTTTTTGTTACAAGTATAATTAATAGTATTCCAATTATTATAGATGTTGTTACTAGATATAGTATTATGAGTATAAGTATTTCTGTTTGTAAGAGTATGTTGATGGCTGTTCTTTGAATGAGTTGCATTAAACTGTTGGATTCATTACGACAGGTATTGTATTGATTGTTTGGTATAATCTGTCTGCTTCTTTTCTTTGTTGTTTGATAATTCGCTTGTTTTCTAATATTCTTTTTCTGTAATTCACGTAGTATGTTATCAATGCTACGAGTACTATAAGTACTATTGTTACTATGTCTTGGGTTATCACGTTAGAGTCTGAAAAATAACTTGGTGTTATCATTTGTGTATAAGTTACAGTTGAGGTACTTATGGTTGTTAAGGTATTTGATATTGTTACGTTTTGGGTTACTGTTGGTGTTGGTATTTGGATTGTTGAGAATATTACTTGTCTTTCTTCAATGTTTTGCATTAAAGTTTTTTATATTTCTTTTGATTTAGGTATCAAGTTTAGTCCTCTATATTTATGCGAAGTATTTGTTTTCGCAGGTTTTATTGGTTTGTACGTTTGAGCACTATTTGAATATTTTAGATTGGGCATTGATCTGTTTTGTAAGTGGGTTAAGCTTCGTTGGTCAAAGTATTGTCTGTTTTTGGTTTGTACAGAATCTCTAAATAATTTAAAAGCTTCTTCGTAATTTGGATTTAGTAAGGGTTGATTAAATTCTTGTCTTGTTGATAGGTTTTTGCCTTTGTTAAGGTTGTTAATTATTTGTTGATTGAGTTGTGCTTTTCTTTGCGCTTAGATTTTCTTTTTCTTTTTCAAGTTGAGGAAGTTGAACATTTATAGCCTTGGTTCTCCTGGTGGTAATGTAGGTGTCCAGATATATGTTGTCTTTTTCTTGATTTGTTTCAGTAACAAGTAATAAGTATAAGGGATGATATTCAAAATATAAGTATAGATATGATTACAATTGTGATAACAAGTATAGTATTATCGTTTGGTTGTTCAGTTATTGTTTGCATTTAGAGTAGTATACAGTGTTCGTGTTCTTGTGCATAATAAGCCATCTGGGAGTTCTCTTTATAGGTTCTTTTCTTATATCGTTGGTGTGTGCAACAACATAATAATATTGTTAGTAGATTAAATAATATTAATAATAGAATAATAAAGAACATCGTTAGTGTTTGTTGGTTAGAAAATATATTAGTATTGCAATTGTTGTCGAAGGTTATTCCAGTGGATTGTGAAGGTGGTATTGTAGTAATTGTGGTTGACATTGTTTTTTCTTGGGTATTATCGGTTACGTCAAGTAGTTTCGTAAGTTTCTACAGAATGTATTGTCTCTCGTGTGTTTGTAAGGTCTATTGTGTTTAAGAATCGTTGCGTCTCTTGGCGGTATAAATTATAACAATTATTCCGAATAATAATGTCAGTATTATAAGTATTAATATAATAGGTCATAATTGTATTTCTATTTGTTGTGATATTCCAAATTGTTGAATTGTATTGTTGTCCATTAACGATCGGTAAATCTTTCAAGAGTTTTTCCTTTAAATAATTCCAATTTATGTCCAAGTTGTGAATGTAACTTCGGATTCGTTTCTATCTGATTGGTATTCTGTTGCAGTATAGTAATTATATCTTTTTCCAGGGTTTGTGCCGTTTATCCTTGTGCCTTGTACAGGTGGTCATTTGGGTCGAGTTTTCTGTTTTCCTTTAGTTTTCAATTGTTTTGCAAGATCTTCTAAGTTTCTTTCAGATAAAGGTTGAATTGGTTGCATGAGCGGATTGTTTGGTAAACCTTGAGCTATTTGTGCTCCTTCAGGTGGTATGTCTAATTGTGCACGATATTGTCTTTTTCATTGCCTTTGTCTTTTATAACAAATTGTAAGTATTGTTACTACTACAGTTAGTATTGCTAATATTGTGCCTAATATTTCTGCTATTATTACTAAGGTATTGTTATTAGATTGTTGT
>CAJVPZ010000520.1:0-18844 GCA_910592135.1 Racocetra fulgida | reverse complement strand
TTCAGCAATTAGAGAAAAATAATGAGGAGCAAGATAATTTGATAAAGACTCGTGAAAACTCTCTGACCGATCTTGGCAAGAAAAATAATCAATTAGAGCAAGAAAAAAGAGACGTCGTTCAGCAATTAACCTCTAAAACCAGTGAATACCAAGAATTATCCGCCCAACGGGAAAGATTAGTCCTGGATATTCAACGCTACGAGCAAGACCAAGTCACCACCCGTAATCACTGCGGACAATTAGAAAAGGAAAAAAAACAATTAACCACTGAAAAAGAAGAATTAAAAACTAAACTTAACCAAAAAGAGCAGGAATTAAAAGAGACTAAAACTGCTAATACTGAAAAAATTAGAGAACTAGGAGAGCAAATTAAACAATTGCGGGAAAAGGCTCAAAACAAAGATGTAGAATTAGCCACTAAAACCCAAGAAATTATCAAATTAGATGGGGAAACTAATAAAAAAGATAAAAGTATTGCTGCCCAGAAAGACCGGATTATCCAATTAGACCAACAATTAAAAACAACCCGCACTGAATTAGGCGAACAGATTAAAACCAATCAACAATTAGTCGGAACTATTGAGACTAATCAGCAAGCAATTGAAGAACTAAATCAGCAATTAACTGCTCAAAGGGAAGAAAATCAAAATGTTCGCAACACGTTAACAAATAAATTGTCCCAAGATGCCACTATTTTAGCCCAGCAGTTGGAACAGGGCAAAATTATTGAAGAATTAACTAATAAATTACAATTGGAGGAGGAAAATAGAAAGAATTTGGAGCAGGAATTAACTAAAACTATTGATGTCTATAATGAAGAAAAACGACAAAAAGACCAGCGACAAGAAGCAACTATCCAAGAAATAGAACAGATTAAACCAGAATGAGAGCAAAAATTAGAAAACATTAAAACTGAATTGCAAGAAAAAGTCAGTTCAATTACGGCCGACGATTATATCCAATCCCGCGAATTATTGGTGAATATTTTTACGGATTTTTCCTTTTTAAATAGGGATAATATTTTAACTTGAATTAGAACCCAACAGGATAATTTAACCTATTTACAGCAAGTCCAAGACAAATTGGGAGTTTCTTCGGTAAACGAGCGGTTAGAAGAATTATTAAGCCAGGAAACCAAATTAAAAGAATGGGAAAAAGATTGCGGGGAATTAACTCCATCAACATTAATTACCCAATTAGCCGACAATAAAACTTTCTACGAAGAAGAATTAAAAAACCGAGAACAAACTATTGCCAATTTAACTACTAAAAAGCAGGAATTAAGCGATAAAATATCAGATTTACAAACCAGTTTAAGAGTTCAAAAAGAAAAAGTGGAGCAGTTGGAGCAGGCAAAGAAAAAAATCACGGCTGAGATAGGAACGCAGACGGACACTGCCCCAATTACTTCTTGGTGAAAATATGGTCTTTGGATTGGAATTATCATTGTGATATTAGGAGTCGGTTGATGAGTATGAAAAAAGATCAGAAATTTCTTTTAGAATGGTATTAGAAGCGTTATTTTTGTTTTTAATGGTGATTTTGCTAATTGTAGGGATTATCTTTTTTGTTAACTATCAGTCCCCAAAAAATCATAAAGAAACCGAAGAAACTATTAATTGAGAAGAGAAGCAAGAGTGATTTTCCGTGGGGAAATGACTAACTGATAAAGAGATAGATTGGGCAGTAGAGAGGATGAGTAAAGAACAACAAATGCCGGGTTCTTTTCCAGGACAAGAAACTCCCAGTAGATTTAAAATCCTCCCCGCCCATCAATTTCATTTAGTCCGTGAAGCCCAAAAATGAAGTAAGGAAGAAGGATTATTTACTTATTTGCTAAGTGAATTGACCGATGCAACTGCAGAATTAGTTTTTATTCCGGTTAATCAGCCTAACTTCCATTGGTCGCTTCTGGTTTATGAAACCAAGACTAAAACTTTTTATCATTATGACACTTTAGGAGGGGCTAATTGAAATTATGTAAAAGATTTAGTGTATGAATTACTGAAAGAGTTAGAAGTTCCTAATCATCTTACTGGTCAGCACTTTTTAGCCCGGCATAAGATTAGGCAGAATAATGGTTCTGATTGTGGGGTAGCCGTAATCGCTATAATTGAGAGAATTAGAGATAAATATAATGGAGAAATGGGGAGTATTGAATTAGGGAAATTTGATTTTAAGCAAGAAAGAAAAAAAATAAGAAGACAATATTTAAAAGAAAATGAATAGCCATTTACTTTTTTTTTTGCGAAAATCATTTATTATGGTAAAGGCCCAAGAATATTTCAACAATAAATACAAAAAGAATGTCACTTATCTGAAAGTAGAGGAACCAATCTCCGATAAATTAACCGGCAGTTTAGATTTATCCGAATTTACCAGCCTTAAATGAATCAGTATTACTAAACAAGAATTAACCGGTTTAACTTTGAATAGTCCAGATTTAGAAGTTATTAATTTAGCCGAGAATAAGATTAAAAGTTTAAGTTGATTATCAATTTTACCTAACAAAAATAGTCTAACCAAACTACATTTATTCAATAATGAGATTACGGATGTTGATTTTAATTTACTTACTAGTTTTCCCAATTTAGCTTCTGTAAATTTAGGGGCTAATCCTTTGAGTTATCTGCATGTGGATAATTTAACTAGTGAACAATCTGAATTATTAAAAAATTGAATTAATGATAAGAAAATTAATATTACTTCCTTAAAAAATAATTTGTCGCTTAATCTTTTAGGACAATTAGTAGAATTAAAAGAAGAGAATGAGGAGTTGAGAGGAAGAAAGGAACAATCTCAAAATGAAAAACTAAAAGCCCAAATAACAAGACTTGAAGAAGAGAACACCAATTTAAGAAAAGCCCAAGCAGAGGCAATGAAACAAATAAGAATTGGATTAGAAAAATTAGAGGTTAATATAGAGGTTGCTCCAAAATAAGGTCGAAGTGAACTACCCGCCACTTATAGAAGCGGGGGCTTCTCAGTTCTCAGCCAAGACTATCATCTAGGCTCCCTGATGGGTCGAACCGACCCTTTCTCTTACGAGCGTTCTTTCGAACTTTGTCTGCTTTATTTAAGAATAGAATAATCAAAGATTATTTTATTTCAGCAGTTATTTCATCCTGTTCCCACCCCATTCCCTTATATAAGTATTTTTAGCAATTAAGAAGAGAATTGGTGAACCAATTATCTTTTATCCCCTAGTTAAGAACAAGGAGACTACTTGCTAATTTAGGTTAAAGAGCTGTCTGTTTCTTTTATCTTCTTTTCCTCAGGGCTTAATTGGTTTGGTTCTAAGATTAATCCTTCTATTTGTTTGAGTTTATTTAATAATTGTTGGTTAATAGTCATAATTATTATAATTATTGGGATTTTCCTTTTATCTTTTAGTTATTTTTAGGAGGAATTTGGATTTGGGCTTGGAGTTCCTCTAATTGAGTTTGTAGTTGTCTCGCTTTATTTTCCCACTTTTTAACTTTTTGTTGAGCTTTCTCTAACCGTTTTTGTAATTCTTCTTCTTTATTTCCTATTGGAGGAGTTGGTTCTCTTGGAATAGTTAAGCCTAAAATTCCACTATCACCTTGTTGTATTAACTCTGAAATTTCTTTGGTATTTATCAGTTTACTATGCTGTACTGCCTCCTTGTGTAATTCATGCTTGGAAAATCTTATCTCTTCGGGTAAGGTTTTGTTATATTCTTCGACTTCTTTAAGTTGTTGAGTGAACTCTGTATCCTTATTTTCACTTACTTCTTCACTCCATTCATTTAAAATATCATTTAGTTCCTCGGCTGTTGGTCTTTGGTCAGGATTAGCATCTCAACACTTCTTAATTAAGTCTTCTAATAATTTAGGTATTTTAATTAAGAATTGAGGCCTTTTGCCTTGACATATTTTTACGGCTAAACCCGTGCTATAAGGTTTGTCAGAAAAAGGAGGTTGTCCTGATAATATTCCATAAGCCACCATTCCAAAGGAATAAATATCTGATGCTTTGGTGTAAGGCTGACCTTGTAATACTTCGGGGGCTACATAAGGCAGAACTCCAAATATTTTTCCTTCCTCGCCTTTGGAATTAACTGGTTTACATAATCCTAAATCAGTGATATAACAGGAAAGGTCGGCAAAATAAACTTCTGAGCCACTACTCAAAATATTGCCTAAATGGAAGTCTTTGTGAACCAAGCCTTTGTCGTGAATATCTTCCAATCCCTCAGCAATAGATTGTAATTGAATAAGCTTCTTTTTCAAATCTAACTTTTTATTATTCTTTTGTAAATAATCTCTTAAATTACCACCCCGAACATAGTCCATGACCATGACATAATTCTTAGTTTCAGGGTCTTGGGAAATACCATGACATTTGATAATTTTAGTTTCATCATATACCGTAATTCCATCAAACAGTTTATGACTAGCAATTTCGTGTAAGAATTCAGGGGTGATATTTGAGGAATTATTTAAGTTTTTGAGAACCACTAGTTTATCCTTTCATTCTGCTTGGTGGATTTTACCAAAGCCCCCTTCGGCTAAATAAGTAATATAAGAAAATTGTTCGTAAGGTATTTTTTCTACCTGGGCTTCTTGAATAAATTGGTTAATTTTTTCTTCGCTTTGCTTAGAAGCAAGGAAGTTGTCATAATCCTTTTTTAGTTCTGATAAATTATATTCTTTGGCTTGTTGGGGAGTAAGATTTCTTTCATTTTTTAGGTAGTTGGCAAAGTTGTATTCATCAGGTTTTAGACCAAGATCTATTCATTCTTGACATTCTTCTTTACCAAATCCTGCTTCTAATCAGTCTTTTCTTAATAATCTATTTTTAGAAATAAAATCCTTATGAATATCTATTCACAGTGCTTGCTCTAACTCGGCTTTTGCTAAGGCTAATTTACAGTTAGGTCTTAGGTCTGTTTTATAATAAAAGGTTTCTAAACTATCAGGTAAATATTCCCAACCGCTATCGATATCAGTATTGGAGATATCTAAGTCTTCTAACTTATTCAAATCCTTTAAAGGTTCTAGGCTTCCATGGAAATGATTAATTTTGTTTTTATCTCCATTACCAATTCACAAAAGTTCTAAATTACTAAACTGACTAAAAATAGTTAGGTCAGAGGGATTTATATTGTTATTGCTTATACATAAGTGAGTTATTTTTTCTGGATTAGGAATATAAGGTATCTGAGTAAGGTAATTATCAGAACACCAAAGTATCTCTAACTGTTCTAAATTACTAAGATTAAGAGTAGTAAGGCAATTATTATAGCATCTTAATTCCTCTAAATTCTTAAAATCAGAAAGGTCTAAGGTTCCTTCTAATCCTTGTTCACTTATATCTAACTTTTTTATTTCTTCCCTGGTTTTGCCAAAGTTATTTGTTTTTCAACTTTCTGTTTCCTTTATAACACAAGTTCCGTTTTTAGGACAATATTCTTCTAATCATGCTTGGGCATTTTCCATAATACTTATTTTATGCTTTTACAATCCAGCCAACTCTATCATAAATATTTATTTATCAGCGAAGACAGACAGGTAAATTCTGTCTCAGTCAACCCAAACCTAACAAGGTCATCAACTTTTCTGATTAGAGTTTTGTTCTGGTAATATTTTTACAAACTAATTATCTCTTGCTTTTCTTCATCACTCATTGCTAGTCGTTCATTTTCAGTAATTCTAATTCCAAAAATCCTTTCTAATCTATCTATGATATCTCTTTCTTCCTCAGTCAGAGTAGGCGGAGTAGGAGCAGGCTCAGGAGCAGGAATTATAATTGGGTTCCCAGAATGTAATCTTAAAACTTTAATACTTTCAACCTTTCAGTAAATTCGATTGCCTATCTGTTCTGCCCTTTTTTCCTTAGCCCTTGCCAAAGGAATAGTTTCGTAGGTTCTAAGAATAGCATCATAAAATAACACTTCTTCTTCCATGTTCCCAATAAACTTAATTCTTTCATTTAATAAGGTCTGTTTGAAATTATTAAATTGTTGTTCATTTAAACTCCAAAATAAGCATCTGTGAAAAGCAGCCCATCCACTAACAAGCCCCTGTCATATTCGCCTTTAAAGGCCACATAAGGACGGTTTTGAAAAATCATCAAAAGATTATTTTGACCATATTTTCTAATTTGTTCTTCAGAATAGATATCAAAATCAGCAGAATAAACATGTTCCCCTTGAAAAGTGCCAGAAGTTATAGTGTTGTATGTCGCTGGATATATGTCATATATTATAAGGGTCAATCTCAGTTATTGAGCTTGGTTGTTGTTAACCAAGTATAACCAAAATAAGAAATTGCTTATGAGGATTTAAAGTTGAAAAAGATGAGTAAAAAGAAACCCAATCAGAAGAGAAAGATTAACAAGTATACAGTGAAAAGTTTGCAGCAAGCAAGTTTGAGAATGTTAGGAGACTTCACCACTTACAAAGTGCAGGAAACTGGTAAGTGGATAGTTTTCGTTGACCCTAAAGATACTTCTCAAACTTGTAGTAAATGTCATCAGAAGTCGTTAATTAAACAAGAATTAAACGACCGAATATTTATTTGTGCTTTTTGTAAGAATGAGTTAGATAGAGATATAAATGCTGCTCATAATATTCTCTACAAAGCACAAACGGAGTTAGGAACTTTGTCCTCTGGGAGGATATAACTTCGTAAAATGGACTCATGACTAGTAATTTGCTAGTTAAACCATATGAAACTCCTACTTCAAACTCGTAAGAGTTAAGTTGAGGTAGTTCACATAATCCCTAATCCTATTTTTAAAACAGGACTGTGAAAGATGGCTATTCTTCTTAAAAAAATCTTATTATTATGACCGATTTACCAAAAGAAAAAGAACTCACAGAAAAAGAAACCAATCTCGTTTCTTTTGCTTTCACTCTCACTTGCCCTAAATGTCAGGCTACTTTAACTCCCTCTGACTTCGACAACAACCACTTCACAATCGCTCATTTACAATCTTACTTCACTAGCAAAGAATCCCTCTACAAAGAACAATTACTAGCCCAATTAACCTCCAACCCTTCCTCCTTCCCTGCTTACCAAACTTTACAAAAAGAAAACCAAGAACTAAAACTCCTCCTAGAAGGATACAAACTAGGCACCACTAAATCTAGTAAACAAAAAGGAGAAGACCTGGAAAAATATATCACCGAACGCTTACAAGAAACCTATAACGGCCAAGATGACATCTCTAAAATCACTCATGTAGGAACTAAGGCGGATATTAGCCAAATTATCCATGCTAATGGGCAAATCATAGGACAGATTATTTACGAAGTAAAAAATGAAGAAAAATGAGATAATAAATGATTAGAAAAATTAGAGAAAGATATGGTGGCAGAGCAAGCAGAATTTGGCATTCTAGTGGCCGTATGTAGGCAAGGCCAACCTTTATGAAAACCTTATGCTAGTAAAAATATTCTAGTGTGTGATACAGATAATTTTATTTTTGCTAGTCAGATGGCCAGGTTGTTGATTATGGCTAGGCAAAGGAGTAAAATTAGTGAGAGCCCGGAGGAGAGGGTGAAAAAGTGAGAAGAGTGGATGAAAGAGAAATTACCGAATTATTTACTGAGATTGGAGAAGTGCTTTACTGAGTGGGAGAAAGATATTGGTCGCATTGCTACTTCTCTAAAAAGTATGGAAAAAACGAGGGAGGAAATAAAAAGAACGATTATGGAGGAGATGGAGGGCGAACTTAAAAGTATGTAGATTTCGCTATATAAAAAAACATTTATTTTCTTTTTCTACCACAAGTACTCTAACTAACAATTTATTCTTGCTTTTATATTTTCTAACTCTTCATCAGTAATCAAATCTCTTTTCCTCATCTGCTCTAATGATTGAATATTGCTTAATCTTTCGACTGCTTCCAAAAACTCCTTAGTTTGTTGTGTTTTTGCCACCGCTCTCTTTACTTTTATCTTTTTCTGATGCTTCCACTTTTTTCTCATCACTTGTTTTTTTATAATCTTCTTCTTTTGGTAGATTTTATTTTTGGTCTCCGACGAAGTAACAGGTTTCATTAATTATTACAAAGAGCGAAATAATGTCAGTATAAATTAACTTTTAAACTCATTCGAAATTTATACCTTAATCCATTTTACTCCTTTTTCAGGTGGCTCATAAAAATAACAATGCCTAAATCATCCAGTCAAATCTTTCTCATGAAGAAGTTTTAAAACTTCCTTTATTGCCACCTCCAACTCCTCATAAGTTTCTGGTTGCTGTTTTCTTACCTCACTTTTAATAAAATTAAAACAACATTCAACTGGGTTCATTTCTGGGGTATAAGCAGGCAAATAAAGTGGTTCAATATTTTTGCTTGCTAACAGTTCCCTAATGGAACTTAAACCTAGTTTATGACAGCCCTATCTGAATGATGAATTCTGGCATTGTCTAAAATGAGATAACTCTTATCCTTGCTTGAAATCTTTTCGTGGGAAAGGAAGTTATGAAAAACTTTGGCATCCACTCCCCCTTTAACTATTTGATAAAGAACTACTCCATACTTTTCAACATTAGCCACACAAAGAATTAAAGTATAACTCAAACCTCTTTTTCCTGTCTTATAGAAATTGGCTCGAGTTCCTTTTTTGGAATAACCAAACCGAGCAGCCATGTTTAAAGGAAAACTACTTTTATCCAGTGCTAAAATAGGTAAGTCAAGCAAAGTATAAAGTCTTTCTTGAAACTCTTTTATTTTCTTTTTATTTTGTTCGGAAAAATGGGGAGAAAGCTTCTTATGAGTAAACTCGTGCTTTTTTAAAGTTCGGCCAATGATAAACCTAGTTATTTTCTGTTCTGTTAAATGGGAAGCATAATCCGCTAGTTCTTGTTGAGCATGTTTGTGTTCTCTATCAACATAATCAAGAAAAGTTTCCAATGCTTCACCATCTAATTTAAGTTTCCTTCCTACCTTTTGCTTATTGCTTTTAATCCGCCGATAAATAGTTCGTTCGCTTACTTCAAAGCGGTTCGCTATTTTCTTTATAGTCCAGCCTGACTCTCTTAAACTATTCATGTAATCGGATTTGTAGAGCAATAAGTTGTAGACAGAATTAGGGGCATAATTATTAGATTTGTTTCCCATGGTTTTTTTACTTTATAGGACTACGTCCTATATATTAATTTTAACTATAATGATTTGAGTTGGGAGTATTTACAATGTGCGATTAAAAACATGAAATTGTTTTAGTAAGAAATATTTAACTAAAACAATTGTCTATTTTGTTCTGGCATTAGTAGTAGTGCCTATGTTGTGGTTCTTTTCAGCCACTATTGTAAGTCTTTTTATAACTTCGGGAAATATTATGCAAATTATCCATGTTTTTCCTACCTCACAAGTAAGCAATTATTCCTACTGCTAAATTAATATCAATCATAAAACTATTATATAGATGTTAGAAGAAGTCTATATATAACAAATACTAATAAATAAAAAAACTGCCTATGGTCGAAAGAAAAAAAACAGATAAGGAAAATAATATCCAAAATCAACCACTATTCCTTGTTTGTAAATAGTTAATATGCTTTTAGTGGTTGCGGAACAGACAATAAATTACTAAAAATATAACTCAAAAAATATGGTGAAAGTAAAAAATATTCTCCTAATTGGGAGAACAGGCAATGGAAAATCAACATTAGCAAACGTGCTAACTGGCACAAATGATTTCACAGAGAGTGCTGACAGCACGAGCGAGACAAGAACTATTAAAACTAGAGAATTTGAAATTAGGTTAGATGAAGCAGGTAATGAAAATGCAAAATATTGTGTGATTGACACAGTTGGAGTAGGTGATACACAATTAGATACCAAGGCAGTTTTGCTTAGACTAGGAGAAATAGCTCATTTTATTGAAAGAGATGGTCTAAATCAAATCTTTTTTATAACTAGTGGCAGATTTACTAAGGAAGAAGTAGAAGCCTATAAACTATTAAGTTCAATCATTTTCGATCAACAAGTTTTTAATTATACGACAATTGTAAGAACTAGTTTTCCTGCCTTTGAGGACGATAATGCTTGTAATAGAGACCGAGAAAAACTTCGTAATGAAGGAGGAGAATTAAGTAGGATATTTAATCAAGCAGGAACTAAGATTATTTATGTTAATAATCCTCCTTTGCTCGGACGGGCTTCTGCTATTGCTGTAAATAAGGAAACACGCGAAGAATCAGGAAAAAGATTAATAGCTTACTTAGGAACTATTTCTCATAAAAATTACAAGCCAACTAACCTAGCAACTTTAAATGAAAGGATTAATAGTTATATGAGTGAAAAGGAAAAATTGGAAGAGGAATTAAAAGAGAAAGAAAAAATGATGAAAGAAGCTCAAGAAACTTATGATAAGAAAATAAACGAAATTCAAGCGGATTTGGACAAAAAGATAAAGGAAGCCGAAACCAAAAAGGATGAGGAAATTCGGCGATTAGAAAACAACCTAAATGCGGAAATAAAAAGGTTGGAAAGAGAGGGTAAAGCAAACGAAAAGGAAATTAGTAGACTAGAAAAAAAGAATGAGGAAGATAAGAAAAAATTAGAAGAAGATTTAAAAAAAGAAAAGAAAATTAATAAACAAAAAGCTGAAGAGCAAAAAACTTCTAGTAAGGATGAAAATGCCGAAAAGATAAAAAATTTGGAAAATCAGTTAACTAACTTACAAAACCAAAAAAAACTTTCAGAGGAGAAAATCGCCGAGGAAGTAGCTAAACAAATTCAAAAAAATACTCCACAAACTCCCCAAGCACAGATAGTTCAACAACAACCGCCAAGAAGTAATTTAGTATCAGGGACAGCTGTTGGTGCGTTAGCTGGGGCAGAAGTAGGGTCAATTGTTCCAGGAATAGGCACTGCCATTGGGGCTACGGTAGGAGCAGTAGTAGGATTTATAAGTAGTCTTTTTTAATTAAAAATGATACAGCAAAAAAAAAAAAAAGTGACAAAGAAACAGGTGCTTATCAAAGTATTAGGAATAGTCATTTGTGCTTTAGCAGTGTTTGGTTTTTTGCGATTAACAATTTGAGGAGATGAAAGTCATTCTTATAAAAGCAATAGTGATAGCAATCAAGACAAAGAACTTAAAAAAGAACTAAAAGATAAATTACGAAAATTAGAAGGGAAATTGAACAAAAAAAATGACCTTACTAAAACTGAGAAACAGAAATTAACTAGTGAAATAAAGGGTTTAGAACAACAACTAACTAATTTAGATAATCCCTCAAATCCTAATGATAAACCAGTTAATCCGGAAGATCCAAACAAAACCCCTCTTCAAACTCCTCCGCCTACCCCAACAATTACTGAAGAAGAAGCCAAAAAAAAACTCCTTGAAGAATTTTCAAAACTTTTCAAGGAAACTCCTGAGACACTAGAAAGTAATTTATTACATTTTGCACACCGAGTTGATTATGGAGAAGAAAAAAAATTGTCTCCTAAAGAATTAGCCAATAAATTAAAAATGGAAATAGAAAAAAATAAAAAAGACCTTTATTCTTCTCTCCCCAAAACTTCTGCAGAAATCCAGCAAGGGATAGAAATTTCTAATTATAGGAATTCACTAATCTTTACCGTTTTCTTTTTACCTCGTAATGATGGTGGTGGTATCAATTGAAAAAAAGCATGGGAGAAAAGAGAGGAAATAAAAGAAAAAGAAATAGATAATTCAGACAATGAAAAAATAGAAAGCGATTTAGAAGAAATAAAAAAAATAATAGAAGAAGAATACAATATTGAATTAAAGAATGAAGTGACAAAGTTTTCTAATATCAATGATCTTTCTGAATTTAACCAATGAATGAATAGTTATTTAAATAAGATTACTCTTGGTAATTATTTATTAGAAATTAGAAATAAAATGGTGCCAAAAATAGGAAAAAATTTTAGCCATAGTTTAGTAAGACACCAAGTATCTAACAATCCAAATTTGGGAATTAATATGGAAATTAATATATTCTCAGTTGTCTAATTCAGAGAAATAAGCAAGTGATAAAATTAATTAAAAAAATACATAAATAATAAGTAATAATAAAGGTATGTTAAAAAGCCTTAATATAAAAAGAGTATGAAAAAGCAAGAATTTATTAGTCATTTAAAAACGCTACTTGAATCGTGTTCAGTTAGTTTTGACTTTCCAAAAGGAAGGGGCATAGTTGTCAAAGAAAAAAAACATGAAGAAGAAGGAACAGATAATAGGTTATACTTTTTTGAAGAGTCATATTACCACCGCTGAATAATTATTAAACGGGAAGAATGAGAAAAAAAAGAAAGAAAAGAGGTATGCAATGTTCGCTCGTTAATAGATTTTCTTGAATGAGTTCCATTTACTGATCAATATCCTAAAGAATTCGAAATAATATCTAAGTCACAACAATTTTCTGAAGATGAAGGGTTACTAGCTTGATATGATAACTACGATGACTATTGCAATGGAAAACGGGATAATTTCTTGCCTCTAACTGTTGGACAACTTGAAAGTTTACAAAACCATTATGAAAATTTGGAAAAAGCTAAAGAAAACTATAAAAAGGAAAAGGCTTTACGAAAGGGAAGATTAATCAAGGAGGAAAACTTATGGATTGTTGAAGAAAAATTGGAAACTTTAGAAAATAGTATACAAAGAGACAAAGGAGAGATGGTTTTTTTGGGTTGGCGATTAAAGCAAGTCGACTTGGGAGAAATTCCAACTAGATTTGTAAGAGCGTTGCGAAAAGAAATTAAAGAGAAAAAAAAACAACGCCAGTATCTAATTGATAGATGAGAAAAAAAGGTAAGTTCTGAGGAAGAAAAGATGGAAGTAATAGTCGAGACTTTAAACCAAGAAAAAGAGAGCAAAATTAAGAGCATACTTCTCATAGGTAGCACAGGCAACGGTAAATCTACTCTTGCCAATGTGCTTTTAAATAAAAACAACAATTTTGAAGAAGTATTTAAAGAAAGTGCCGACAGCGTTAGTGAAACAAGAAACATACAAGTTGAGAAAACAGAGATAAACCTTGATAACGATGGAAATGAAAAAATAGAACTTACAATAATTGACACTGTTGGCATTGGTGACACAAAATTAACAACTCAAGGTGTTCTTTATCGGTTAGCTGAGGCATCTATTCATATTAAAAAAGGTTTGGCACAGGTGTTCTTTGTCACTAGTGGTCGTTTCACAGAAAAAGAGGAAGAAGCTTACAGATTACTAAGCTCAGTTATATTTGATGATGAAATAGTCAATTACACCACGATTGTGCGAACTAACTTTCCAGAATTTGAAAGTGAAGAAGCTTGTAAGAGAGATAGAAAAAAACTGCGAAATGAAAACATTACACTTGCTAATATTGCTAAGTCAGTAAAGATCATTCATGTTGATAATCCACCAATGGCTGGTCGTGCTAGTGCTATAGCACTTGCTAAGGAAATTAGGGAAGTATCTCATAAGATTTTAATAACCCATTTAGGAACTCTCCAGGATATTTATAAACCACGAAATCTAAGGAAATTAAATGATCGTATTAAAAACTACGTGACCGAGAAAGAACGATTAGAAAAAGAAATTGCTGAGAAAGAAAGATTAATAAAGGAACAAGAACAAAGAATGAATAAAAAAATTGAAGAAACAAAAGAAAGTAGTAACAGACAAATTCGTGATTTAGAACAAAGGAAAGAACAACAAATTAGAGAAATTAGACAAAATAGTGAGAGGCAAATAGACAGTTTAAGAGATCAAAACCGTTCAGCTAGTTACACAATAGATCAACTAAGAAGACAAGCAAATGAAAACGATGAAGTTTCTTCAGCTTTATCAGCTTTTTATGGTTTGTCTGAGGTGCAAGGAACAGACTTTTCCTCTAAAAGCCTAGCAGGTCGGGTTTATTATCTAAAAGGCGAGTTTGAGAGGGTAGTGAGAGAAAAGAGAGATATAGAAAGGAATAGAGATTATTGACGAGATGAGGAGGGAAAAGAAAGGCGACGAGCCCAAGAAGCAGAAAGCAGTCGTGATTGATGAAAAAATGAAGAGTATAAAGAAAGACAAAGAGCGAGAGAAGCTGAAGAAAAAGTAGAAAGATTAGAAGCGAGAATTGAGCAGTTAGGACCAATAGGAATAATGGGAAGGGTTTTTTTTCCTTTTTAAAATAACAAAGATTAAAAATCATTTTTGAAAAAATTATCTTATGAACACTCTCCAAGGTAAAAATATTCAAATCTACCAAATCACAAGCAAAAAGTCTAGTTCTTATCACTCTATAGAATTTTCTTTGCATAAACCTGTTCCTTATTCACAAAGTAGTGAAAATAAAGTTATCTTAGAATTAGTCCTCTTTTAGCAATTATAAAGTGGATGTAGATAGAACTCGTTTTAGACCTCCTACTGTGCAAGGGAAAATCTGAACTGATAGTGCAGTGGTGGCTAAGGTGGTGAAGCATGGTAATGCAGTTCCTTCCCATCACAAAAATGTTTGCAGTAGTGAAGAGCTTGGTGATGGATGAGTAGAGGGAGGGTAAAATTACAATATAGATATCAACAAGAATTTTAAGCGGGGTGATTATCTTACTGTGTGGGTTTTTGTTGGAAAATGTCTCGTATGATTATGAGTAAAGTTCCATATGAGGAAAGAACAAAGAAAAATTGCCTAGATTACAATTACTTTAACAATTTGGCTATAAGAAAAGGGCTTCATATAGTTAGAACTTGCGAATGCTACTAAATAAATAGGAAGGATAAAAATCACTAAAATAATTTCATAAGAGTGTGTTTTATACTGACATTATTTCGCTCTTTGTAATATTTTGAAGGAAACTCCACTTGTGTCTGCTGCTCGGGAGTGGCCAATTGCCGCTCTATCTGAACTATTTCTGTGCGGTAGTTAGCAATTACTTCCTCTATACGCTTATTATTATCTACGTAACTATTATAATCATCAATAGTAGCAAATATTCCTTTTTTTAATAAGTAAACACCAACCGCGAGATTGCTTTTAATTATTCCCTCTAAAATAACAATTTGATTCTCTAAAAGTTGTCGTCGCAAGATTAGATGCTGGCGGATTAATTCTTTATTTTGTGCTTTTAGAGATGCTACTTCTTCTTCTAATTCTTGCTGTTTTTGAATTAATTTATTTAACATATTAATTATGATATTTTAAAATTTGAATCCCTTATTTCTCGCACCACCCTTTTTCTAGTTCCCGGAGTTATCGGGCTTATAGGTGTGGAAGGGCTAAGCGGAAACCCAAATTCATCAACTTCTATTGTTTCATCTACTGTCTTTATCTTTTTTCTCCGGGATCTGGTATGCCGGCGTAGGAAACAACCAAAAGCCGTTAGGCAACAAAAAAACAAGGCTAATAGCGTTGAACCAATAACAATTTTGTTAGTAGTAGAGAGATTCTCGATACTGTTAACAATCTGATCACCAATTTGGGGATAATAATAGGTAGTAACTTCAGGTGTAAAAGTAACTGTAACTGTTTCGAATGCCGTTGGGTAGGGGATTATCTGCTGATTAGGACTAGTAGTAGTTGAAGAACAGTCAGAAGTAGATAATAAAGTTGGAGTTGGCGTGGGAAATAAACTACTTGTTAAATCGCTAGAACTAGCACTAGTAGTAGCGGTGTAATTTTCAGTTTTAGGAATATTAAATGAAGTTGATTTATTAATTACTGTCATATATTATTATTTTATATACTTACAACTATTATTATGTTTATAGGTATTATTAATATTTAATTATTTATGGGAGACTATTGCTCTCTCTCTCTCTCTCTCTCTGCTCGATTAATGTCTAATTTTCTAACAAAAAGTGGCTCCAATTGCCCCTTAATAGTTCCATTATAGATATAGACGCGAAATAAACTTTGCTTCTTTCTATTCGGTATCATCCGTTTAAATTCCCACTTGTAATTATGATAGAGGCGAAATAAACACTGGTCGCAAGTGTAATATCCATAATCTTCTTTGGCTTCAGTCCAATATCCTAAATGATTTTTTTGGCTGTAAGAGTTGATGGCTCGTACATATTTAACTTCTAGCGGAGTTTGGCAATTTAGACAATTGGCAGTTAAGGATTCTTTTAGTTTTGTGTTCATTGTCATTATTAATAATATATTATATAAGTTTATTTTTAGTAGCCTAGTGTTTATGCATCGTTTTCTCCTTTCTCTTTTTTTAGATAATTAGAGATAAAATCGTCCAAGGAGGAAATTCTCCTGCGATGGTTGGGAAAGTTTTTTTTAGGAGCCGGTTTTTCCTCTGGGGTGAGTTTATCTTCCTCTTTCTTGGTTGGTGCAGGAGGATTAGCCACAGCAGGCTGACTAGTTGCGGAAAAATCTTCTTCTTTTTTAATTTCACTAGGCCATGAAAAATATTTTTTTCCTTGTCTACCCCGAGCATTTTTTTCGGCCAATTCTGCTAATTCCCCTTCGGCTTGTTTTTTGGCTCTCTCAGCTTCCTTCTCGGCGGCAATTTTTTCCCATGTAGGCCGAAAATAACTAGTATCTTTTAGCCAATAACTATCATAAAGTTCATAATATTAAATTCTTTTTCTAAATCTCAATTCTGACTGTAAAACTGAACTCTTTGGGTGTAAAAAGTAAACCGGCCAAGACTCATTAAGTATTTTAATCCGCCTAATTTCACATAATAATTAGCCATTTGTCGAACTTGAACCCAAACATGATTATCCCGTGTAGCACTCATTCACACACGCATTTGGTGATGACGGCATATTTGTAATAATCAGGCTACCCCTTTGTGATATATTTTGTTTTCTATGTGATTAACCCCTTCGACAGTAAAATTTAATTCATCAATAAAATAATATTTTGGTATCCGGTAATTTTCCATCTCGGATATTGGCTCCTCAAAATTAATATCATTATAACTTAATAATTGGGCGTCAGGAACATTAGAAACAAAACCCATTTTTTTAATACCATAGGGCAGATGGCGGGCGAGAATACTTAATTTTGAGATTCACGCAAAAAGTAATAAATCGCTGCTGCTACTATCACAGCAATTACCCCAATCCCCCCTCACATTAAGGGATTATTTATTCTAAAAAACTTTTCTTCAGGCTTCTGATTATTCTCTGTCCCACCTTCTCAACTCTTAATCTCCGCCTCAGTTTTCTGACTATATTCCCCTACGGCTAATTTATACAAACCCGTAGTAATTTGCTCCTCGGATAAAATATCAGACTTACTTTTGCCCATATTCATCTTAATTATTTTGTCTACCTTATCCTGATTATCAGCCGTATCCGAGTCATATTCTCATTTAATTAAAGTAATGATTTCTTTAGCCTTCTTTTTCTTAAAAAGTTTAGCCAAATCAGTTAATTCAGCATCTTTTTTAGTCATAACTTCTTTAAATTTGTCATCCAATTTGCCATTGGGTAAAACTTTTTTGATTAAACTTTCCATGGTGGTAGCCGTTTTAAAATTATTTTGCGTTTTTCAATCATCAATTAGGGATTGAGTAATTACTGTCTCGTCCAATGAAGGATCTAGAGTTTTTAATTTACTTTGATAAGTTGTTAAAGTATCGGTCGGATTCTCTTTTTGCCCCAAGGCAATTTTAATCGCCCCTAAAGCCTGTTTTTCCGTCTCCGTAAACTTAATTAATTTTTCTCATTTTTCATAATCATCATGATAGGATTGTAAATCATTAGTAGTTTCTTTAATTTTTTTACATTTATCGGCATTAGTTGTCCCTTCAACTGTAATAAACTTAAATATTTTGGATTGTTGAAAATCTTTTAGCAACTCTTCTAATTTACTATAAGCAACATTTTCATCATCATTGAAACTGCTGATTGCAGTATCAGCATTTTCTAAATAACGAATCTCTTCTAACTTCTCTTTAATAGTCATTAATTCGCTACTTGTTCTTCGATTGTCTTTTTCCCCGGTTCCATCAGCCTTTTTAACTAATTCAAAACCATCAGTGATTTTGTAAGTGGTTAGGGAGGTTCTTCGAGAGGTTAATTCATTGGTGATTAGGTTTTGAATAGCGGTTTCTGTTTCAGTCAATTTCCTCTTTTCCTCCTTTAAGTTATCTTCTCATTTAATTAATCTTAAATTAGATTGATTTTTAGTGGCTTTTTGCTTGCTCAAAATATCTTCAAACTCTTGGATGCTTCTATCCATGGCATCTAGGCCGTAATCAGTAGTTCCCCCCACTGTGGTTCTAAAAGTATTTACTCCATTAGGATTATTTGGAGTTCTTCAATCAGAGTTACTGGCTATATTACTTGCCAACATATCGTCAAACAAAATTCAGTTGGGGGAATCAGTTATAGAAGCAAACAACTTTTCCTTATTTTCATCCTTTGAAATAGTATTGGCTAAATTAATTCAACCTTTAACGCCCCCATTTACTGTGAAATTGACTGAACTAACTCCAGTTTTATAAAGAGTTGTGTTGTCTTTATCAATTTCAATTCCATAATCGTCTTTCAACTTAATTGGGTCCCAGGCTTCACCTTTTAAAAAAATCTGATAATTTTCTGTTTGAGGCACATCTTTCTGTTTAACAGCATCTAGCTTATCCAAAAATTCCTCTTTGGCTTTTACTTCCTTAATAAAATTGAAGAAGTCAAAAGCGGTGTCATCAGCAATTCTGAAATGGTTGTCAGCATAAACCGTGTTATTATTATAGGCTTGGGGATAGGTTCTAGCAAAATCATAACTTTTCTTTCCCACCTTATCACTACCAACTTTAATTAAACCAGCCTCGGCTTTTAAATAACCCACAAAATTATCAATATTAGTTTGAATAGTTCCATTGCTTTGGACTTTATCGAACTCAGTTTTGAAATCTGCTTTATCAATTTTCTCCAAGGCCTTAACTACTC
>CAJVPZ010000519.1:0-18846 GCA_910592135.1 Racocetra fulgida | reverse complement strand
ACTATTTATAAATTTACTTGATTTGATTCAAAATAGTTAATTTTTATATATTATAATTATATAATAATTATATTTGATCACCTATACTACATTTTAACTGACATTTTTTAGATTTTTTTTAGCATTAGATGTAGAGTTTAGAGTTAGATTTATTAATAAATGAGTATATGTAGATTTATAGACTCTAAGAGTAGATATGAGAGGTTTCAAGTTTCATTTTGATCAGATTTCATTTTAATCTGCAACAGTTATTGAGAAATTAATTTTTAAAGTATCATATTTTATTTTCATTACATTTGATTTGTTGAGACCTGATAAATATTTTATGATCTAACAGTTCAAATTTGATAATTTTGATATTATTTGAATTATTTCATTGAGACAATTTAAATGATACCAAAATCATTAAATTTGACTCACTAGATATTGAGATATTGTTGATTAAAAAAGCTTTTACTTTGTTATTTTTAAAAATGAAACTCAAAAGGGTGTGGTGACTTAGAGTAGTGGTTATGTTGTTACCCACAAATAGCAGGTCTAGAGTTCAATTCCTACTGATGATATTTTTAGAAAAATAATTCTGTATACTAGTAATAACTATTCAATGATTGGTTAAGTATATTATCTGTAATTTTGGTATTATCATCTCAAAATGGAAGCTCTTGGGTGATCTAAATCTATGAAAACAGAATAATTAAAATCTATTTGGCAAGATCTGAACAAGGAGGTAGTAAAGATCTCTGACAATACTGCAGAAAGTCAGAAACCAGAGACTGAAGAACTGGATAAAAACTCTGAAGCAAGAAGGGTCTGCCTATTTGGCTGCTGGAGTTGCATCAGAGAAAAGGTCCTATATTATAGAATTAGAAACTAAGAGAAGTAAAACCAGAAAGCACATAAAGCCTAGATACAATGATCTATCTAGACTAACTAGTTTGGTAGTTTGAAAGAAATCGATATAAAGATTAGTTTGATGTAAGTATTAGAATTAGAACAAAATTTGTAAGGTCACTGAATATTAAAATTATGCAGTTTAATAGTTAGCCCTAACTGCATGATGGTTTTAGCTACTACAGAAGGTATTCAAAGCCTAGTCTGGGAGTCGGCTAAAGCAGAGCAAGTTTTAAAAATTTTTTTTATTTAATATTAGGGTTATAGTTAGGGCAATTTTGATGTTATATTTAAGAGGGTTATAGATAAAATTACCTTTTTAGCATTTTTTATTAATGTACTAAAGTAGGTTATAATTATTGTTTTTTGTATTTTTGCATTTTTCTCTTTTTTTCACTTGTTTTATTTTGTCAGACTGATCCAGGATAGCCAAAATTTATAATTTGATTGGTCAATCATCTGTTGATCATCAAAACTTGCTTCGCTTTAGCTAACCTCCTAATCTAAAAATGCATAAGACATAGAAAGATTTAGAGAGTATATACTACATCTTCTCTAAGGCAGCCCAGTAGTATAAGAGCCCTACTGATTTATTAATAGAATTAGGACATAAGTAGTATAGCACATATCGATCTAAGTAGGCTTTAATTAAAGCAGTATGAAGTTATAGGCTAGAATAATTGTGGTGGTGATGCAGGATAAAGGACATCAAGAGTTTAAATAGGTAATCTCCTAGTTAGATTACAGATATAGCATATAGTATAGAACCTTCAGGCAGACTACTTAAATAAGCAACCAAAAGTTGTATGTGTAGCTAAATGTACTTTTATTAACCAAGAATATACTACTAAAATATTTAATAAAAATTCACTTTTTCATGACATTGAAGGTTAAAAAAAATAAAAATAAAAATAATAAAAAATAAAAAAATTTAAAAATTAATTTTTTAATAACTATTTTATCAAACTGAGTCAAAGTTTTTACACTACTACAGAAATTATTAAATTTTAATATACAAATTTTTTAGAATTTTTGGCTTTAAGCCTTGATGATATATTAATTTTTTTAATTTCTTTATTTTTAAACAAAATAACATCCCAAATTTAGCTTTTATCTAAAATTGGTTTTAGTAATTAAAAAATCTTCAAAACAAATACATGATCTAATATATTTATATACTAACTTTTTAGAAAGTTTCAAGATCATAGCACCTCTCTATAAGGAAATATAAATGCAGAAAAACTTATATCAGATACTGTACATTACTTCCTAGCATCTTCTCCTAATAGTAAAAAATTTAGATAAATATATATAAAGCTTTAGACTATTTTAAAACTTTATTATATAATCATAAAACAATTTAGAATTTTTTTTTGAAAAAAATTTTTTTAAAATTGTATTATGTAAATTACAACCCCCTCTCTCCTTCCTTCCTCTCTTCTGAAGGGGTAAGGAAGGTAATGTAAAACACAGAATCAAGTTGGTTTCACCTTATAAATATACAATTAAAATCTTGAAAGTTTTTTTTTCAATAACTATCTATTTAAATCTAATATATATATATATTTCTTATTCTATAAGATTGTTAAATTGAAATAAAAAAATTTATTGAAGTTGGATAGGTAATTATTGAGAAATATTGATCAGAAATCTAAAAAAATTCTAACTATTACTTCTTTTTTACAGATATCTAAACTTTGAATAAAGATTACTCAGCATTTATCTGACCAAATTTTATCAAAATTGTTTTATTTTATTGCAATTTGCAAAATTATATGAAATTTGAAGATCATTAAAAAAAAGTAATCACTAATTTTGATTACTGATTTCTGATTTCTTAAATATTTTTTGACTTTAAAATTAGACAAAACTTGCATATCTATTATTTTATAAAAATTTTATAGAAATAAAAGTTGCTTATTTGATATTTTGTAATATATTTGCAAAAATAGAAGTTGTGCATTAAAATATCTAATCAAATTTTTACAAATGATAAATGTACATGTTTTGTCTAGCTTAAAAGTCAAAAAATGTTGTAGAAATTGAAATCAATAATCAGAAATTAGTAATTACTTTTTTTTTGATCTTCAAATTTTACATAATTTTGTAAACTGCAATAATTCTATAGTTACATAGAATTAAAATAAAACAACTTTGGTCATATTTGGTTAGATGAGTGCCAAATAATCTTTAGGCATGACTATTATATTAAATTTCACCAGTTTCACCAGTTTCACCACCATTCACCAAGAGTTTCACCAATTTCACCAGCAGCTATAGTTGCAACTAATCAACTAAAGAATTATAGCAATTTGCAGAAATATGTAATACTAAGATTTTTATAATGATGATGTTAAAAAATTTCTTTTTTTTTCCTTTAGCAATCTTGTTTATTTTATTATGAGAACAGATTTTCATTCTTACATCAATATATGAAGAAATTTAAATCTATAATGTTCTGACAAAAGATAAACTCACTTATGGTATATTTTGCAGATGCTGTAACATCCACTTGCAGTCAGAGCAAACTATTAAACCGCTGTGTTTTGCCCAGATACAACTTGCCTAATGAATAATTAGCCTCCTTTAGAGATCCAGAAATTACTTCAAACATATTTTCCCCAGAATCTTTGGCTGGCTATTGTGCTGCCCTATCAAGATTCCTGCCTACAATAAAATGATGCCAAACTGATAACACTTTCTTGTAGAGAAGAAAAAAAGAGAAAGGTATAATATGGAATGAAAAATGAGATATATAATAAAAACTAATATATCAAACAAAATGAATACTAATACTAAGGAATATAAAAGCTAATCTAAAACTTAAAAGAAGCTATTGCTAAAAAGAAAAAAACCTGCTAATTAAGTAAAAACTTCTAATTGTACAGAGCAATGATCTACTATTAAGTGCAAGAGCCTTGACAAAAAATTTAAAACTAAAATAAAATACACTATAACTCGTGCTAAAAGCTAAAAATTATATACAGATAACTAGAGGATGTTTGTATATCTCTTTTCACTTTGCTTTACTCTTTCAGTTAATTCCATATTTTTATCCAAAAGTAGAAAACACTCATCCAATTACTAAATTTCTGGCACCATCTATTTTATATGTGTTGTTTGTCATCATGTAGAGTTTTTCAATATAGAAGTGATAAAATTGCTGATCTTTTGGAGAAGCTTGCTAAATTTCCTACCATTTGTTAAAAGTTATAGCCAAAAAATCGAAGGGAAAAAAATATTGTATTTGTGAGATCTCAAGACAATGAAAGTGTTTCCAGTTGTTCTTTATAGAATTAAAAAGCTTTAGATACTTGAGTTGGAAGTTTTTTGCCACTACTGTTACTAAAATAATCCTTTTGGCTTGGATGCCAAATGTATGAGGAAGTCTATTAAGAAGAAAAGATTGACCCAGAGCACAAACCAACTATATATATCCACTTCTTGGTATTTCACGTATAAATCTTTGTCAACAACAGTACAAATAAGGAATCTCAGGTATATTTAGACTTTTAGAGCCTTGAATCTTCAAAGTATTTTGGTGTGGTTTTGGTTCAAGTGATCATTAGAAAGAGTTAATAATATAGATAATTGATGTCAAAAAATTTCATTGTTTATTGATTATATTTTTCAATCAATAACATCTATATTTATTTAAAATCTTTAAAATTTTTGAAAATAAAAAATCTTTTAAAATTTGTTAATTTTTTGTGATTTCATATAATAATATAATCTACAGATGTTATACCTTTTTGCAAATCACCATAATCAATTGTTGCAAATAAATCGATTGAAAAATTATTTATTTAATGAATTAGTTGCAACTAATCAATTATTGTAAATTGCAAAATTTTGTAAATTTTGCAGATCAAAAAAAAATAATCAATTATGATTAACAATTAGTGATTTCTGATTTAAACTTTAGATTAAAAATTTAATATTATGTAAATTTTTATAAAAAATAAAATAAATTCTAATTTTAACTTATAAATATCATTAATATTAAAATTAGAGTTTATTATATTTTTTATAAAAATTTACATAATATTAAAATTTAATTTAAAGTTTAGATTTTTTTAGATCTGCAAATTTTACAAAATTTTACAAACCACAATAATTAATTAATTGATTAGTTGCAACCAAATAATTAAAAAATTTTTCTAATTTGCAATACTATATGCTTGGCCAATCAAAATTAATATAAATAGTTTAAGTATTTTTTTAAAAAAATTATATAAAATTTTCTTGATAATTATTAGAAGCTTGACAATGAAGTGACAGAGTGATTATTATTGTAAGATCAGATGATTTTATTACAGTTATATGAAAGTTTATTTGTGTTGATAAATTGTTTTGAATTGAGGTTCAGTTGTTTGAGCTGACACAAATATTGAGGCTAACAGTAGCAGGTGGACTTGGTGTTGATGATAGAGGCAACTTATACAATTTAAAGTTCATAGTTAATGTGAAGAGTTATCTTTTTCACTATTACTCACCTTGAGATAGAAGGCTAACTCTGTTGTATTGAAGCCTTATAATAAATTAAAATAAACTTAGACAATCAACTAATTTATAATATATAACTTTAATTAGTAGCTAAGTTGTATAGTAACATTATGTTTACTATTAACTGGTCTAAATTATCATTAAGTAAATTAAGAGAGTTTTGTGAAACTTGTGAATTACTCTTTAAGAGAAATAAGGAAGAGTTGAGTAAAAGGTTACATGCATATTTTGAGAAAAAAAAGAGTAAGTTGATAGAAGCAAATATAGCTATTGATAATAATGTCTGGGATTATGGGTTTGAAGATCTGGAAAGCAATGTAGTTGAGGATAATTAGGTTTATACTAGAGCTATAAACTTGGTAGCAAATGATGTAGATATAGCTTTCCAAGAGGCAGATAATATGATTAGAAATAAGTTGACTGCTTATATTTAAAAAAAAGAAAGAAATTATATTATGCTAGTAAATATCTTTCTGAAAGCCTTAAGAAATATTGAGAAGAAAATGAATAAAAATTTTTTGGCTCTATATAAAGAAATTGAAAAAGAAGAGATGCTAGATGAGTCAAAGCCTAGTGTTAGATAGCTAAATCATATGACCAATATGAGTATAATTTCTTGGTCAAGATAGATAAACATTTAGACAAAGCAATTAGAGCCTTGCCTAATCATTTTAAAAAAAGAGGTTAGCAGTATATAAGATAATATAAAAACAAGGGTAGTAATATTGAGATTAAGACTGAAGCACAGCATTACAAATAGTTAGAAGTAGTAATAAGATGATAGAGAAATATAAAAATTGCATCTCTATAATTAATCAATCCAAATCTGCATTCTGTTTTTATAATAAAAACTTAAGTAATAAAATACAAAGCCAATATAAAACAAGTGCTAAAGCTTTTACCAAGCAAAAGAAGACAATTAACTACACTTTGGCTTTGAAAGTAAAAGGATATACTTCAGAAATAAGCTTGGTAAAGAAAGAGAATCAGAAGTTAGTTGTAGAAAAGATGCAGACTATAAAGATTTTAGATTACTGATATCTGAAAACCATTAAGAGTAAAGCAATTATACATTAATACTTTAATATTAGAGTGGTCTGCAATGCTAGAAAAGTTTCAGACATTCAGAAATTGAAATTCAAAAAATTCATACAGAGAAATTACAATATTAGAAGCAGAAGCAGTATTACTAGAAATAGGATTTTTTATAAAGTTTATAAAACACTTATAGATAAATATTTATATCAACAACTAGAGAGCAATATATACAATTTTAAAGAGAGACAGGATTCTTTGACAAAAGATTTGCTGAGAAGGTTATACCGCAATACGTGACCTTATCTTCTTATTGGCACCGCAATGATCGATATACGCACTCCAAAATTTTGACTGATAATATTATCCTTGCATATATTGTTTGCAATATGAAGTTCATATATATTATAATTGAAACAATTATACAATAGCTTGTATCTAGTGACAAAACCTTCGGGTTTTTAGTTAATAAGAAACTTAATAATTGGTTAATAATAATAATAATTTCGATTAATATCAATTCTTATATGATCATGTTAACAGCACAATGGAATCAAACTTTAAATAAAATTTGAATCTCTAAAACATTAATCAAAAAAACTAGTTCAACATACAAAGATTTTTAATCTAAATGAAGAAATTATTCTATTCTCTAATTGTTATATAAATTAAGTGTATAGTTCTAAGTGATTTACTGTATCACTATTAATAAGTAGTTTTGAATTAATAATTCAACTAGTTATTAATAATTAATTATTGATAATTTAAGAAGTTCTATCACTAATATACAGATCTCTTTCAATATAAATGATCTCAATCTGTAGTTAATTGGTTATTTATACTAAGAGATATGATATATATTATTATTTCCTTACTAACCCATTAATGTAAGTTTTCATATACATGTTTCTACAAAATATAGATATATTTAATTTAGGTAGTTGAGTATTATTTTATTGAATCATAAATGTCAAATACAATATCAGTCACCTGATTTGTTACGCAGATCACGGGGTAAAATTTTTTATATGAAATTTGAGTGATTGACACTCATATTAAAAAAATCGATTTTTATAGTAAATTACAATGGGTAGACCTTTTTCGATCACTATTTTCAAGGGTCTCAAAAAGGAAACTGCATTTAGAATCCAGTTTAGTGAATCACAAAGTTAAGTACTTTTCTATAATCAAGTTTAAAATAAGGCCGAAAGCAAACTCAAGAAACATCATGCCTACAAAGTTGGTCTATCATTTCAATTTTGTATATATTTGACATGGGAAATTTCTAACTTGCCAAAATTTTTTTTTTATTTCAAAAAATAAAAAATAACAAATCTTAGCAGGTATAGAGCCTAAATTTTAAAAGCATAAACCTGAAATTTCTAAATCTTTTACCATTACTCCTGATTAATGTAAGTACTTCTTTGTAAGTTTTATTCTATTCCCAATATAGGCAAACAATGATTAGATTTACCAGTTCAACTTTAACAGATCCAACTCTTGCTGGTATTAAACAGGTTGTAACGATTTGCATCTTTAATACCGTAAATTGCCGTATAAAAGATCCCATGTACTAGACCCGGGGTCTAATGTTAAGTTTTAATATTGATAAATGTAAGAGACCCAGGCTTTTATACGGCAGTTTACAGTAATAGGAAAGTTGATGAGTTTAACCGTTGGTCTAACATACTGGGTGTTCGAAAAGTTTCTATACACGATCCTATTGAAATTATGATTTGAATGTTTGCATAAATAAGTACTATGATTTTATATATAAGATCACTTAAAAAAAAAAGTGACTGTGTATAGAAACTTTTTGAACACCCGGTATACGGTAATAACAGAATGATCAAAGAGATATTCATACGAGTCTTATTGTTATACATCACTGATTAAAATTTCTAAAAGAGTCTGGTAAATATACGATGATTATTCACGTAAGTTATATTTTTGTGCAATAACAATGTCTTTTACTGTCATACATTAGGCAAATGGCTTGCTAATTATAGTTGTGCCTTTTTAAACTATAGATTTCATCTGCTCTTGACTTTTGCTAGGCTTCGCTTTCGAAAGATTTGTGGTTTTACCAAGGTTTTGCCTTTTGCCATTTGCCAGTTTTAGTCGTTGCCACGTAAGTGGGTTTCGCTTAACAACTATAGGTATGGCGATTCGAATGATTTATTCTAATTTTTAATATGAATGTGAAAGGGAAAAAAATTCATTCATTGTTAAAATTGTAGGGTAATAGTCCAGACGAAAATTTCTGGCTTATAAAAAGGAAGATAAGTGTGTTTTAGGTATTATGCCTTATATTGCTTTTAAAGTTTTATTAGACAAATAGCAGTTTACCCAAGCAGCAGATATTTATAAGTTTGGTATTATTATGACAGAAATATCAACTGGACAAAGACTTTTTGATGGATATAAATTTTGTTTATGAAAAACTAAATATTGAATTTTTAGGTTTGCAATTGTTATAAGTATAGAATTGATATTAAGAACTGATTTATTATCAATTTGTAGATATGATTAATCTATATGAAATGTTCGGGCTGCTTATTATTATATAATGAGTGTTAAAGACGCAAATAAGTCGTTATTTCGATTCCATATTTGCATTCTAATTTCTGGCAGCATGATGGACTTTTTTATTTATTTATTTAAAATTTATATGAGGATCAATTGGATTAATTGATAACTTACAGTGCTTGCAGACTAGTTTATTTGTAATTAATAATAACTCAATTGTCTTGATTAAAGTAAAAAAAATTAATAAATTTTTATTAAAAAGTTAAACCAAAATGATCATAAGGGCAAGGATAATTAAATTTATTAAAATGATAATAAATAAAAATATCTTGAATATAAACTCTAAAGTATAAGAGAGTAACCTAAACAATAGAAATTTTGATTAACAAGTTTTTTTTTTGTAAAAAAAAAAAAAAAAAAAAATTAAACTGTGCAAAATTAATTGGTTTTCATAACCCGCCCGGGTCAAAGTTTGAAAACTTGTAAAAAAAATAATCAGGTAGGTTTTACAGCTGTTATCATTATTCCTGTGACACCTTATGAAAAATTGACCAAATAATTATTCTGTCGATTCTCAGCATGATCAATGTAACATTATTTACGAAGATAGTCTATAAGGATGAAGGTGCTAATCGATTTTAAATTCATACTCACAAGGCCTTAAATGATCTCTACTTTCATGTCCTAACAAGTTCTATTTTTGATTGTAACTTATATAAATATTAGTTAGCCTTTTTTTCCGTTAAGGTCTCAAGATATTTTATATTATCCAGGTTTAATAGACGTGATTTTCTTACAAGTGGCGGAAGTCTTTTAACACAACCATATCTTCGAAATTGGTTGAAAACTCGACTTATTGAAGATCTGCTAACACATAAGTGTTTAGCAATTATTCGAATTGATAACCCTTCTAAATTTTTTTCAACTACTTTTCAGCAAATATGCTAACTGTACTAGAGTTATATCGATATTGGTTATTTGGTCATTATCGATTAATAATTGTCACTGCTGCACCATAAATTTCAAATCGATTAGCACCTATGTACATACCTGGCTTTAGACTATCTTTGTAAATAATAAACGTTACATTGATCATACCAAACTCATTAACTTATCGAATCGGCAGAATAATCATTCAATTAAGTTTTCGTAAAGTATCCCAAGAATAATGATAACAGCTGTAAAAAAAAAATTTTTTAAAAAAGCCGACCGACTGGGTCCGTTTAAAAGTTTTATGTAATGAAAACCAAGATATTAAATTTGAGTGGCCTTACCAAATACAAAAGACAAGCCAGAAGTAGAAATCACATTTATTCATTCTTGATATATAGAAGTAGTTATTAAATGAATCTATTTTGGGTAATGATAAAAGGCAAATTAAATCAGCAAAATTCATGATAACGATATTTAGACAAAAAATATACCTAGATGAAAGGAAAACCAAGCTCGGGCAAATGCCAGGCAAAGATAAAAGACCGATTTCAAGAGTCAATCTTCATTAAAAGAATTATTAGCTTAAGCAGGCTGGTCTTACTTATCAAAAATACCACCCAATTAGATAATCCCTATTTAAATATAGACAGAAAATCGTTCGTCAGCGATTTTCAACTCTTGGAACTTTCAATTCGGAAAATCCACGTGATTATTCACACTAGCTGGATCTACAAAATACTCTAATTATATTTTGATTAAAATAGTTAAGATAATTAGTGATAGCATTAAAATAGAAGTAGTTATTATCTGTAACCAAAAGGAATATCCATAATCGAAATTCTTTTTTCGAATAAAATTAACCTAACTTGAATAAAGCTTTGAAAGCATTAAGCAGAAGTGTTATGCTTTAATTGATTCTTCCACCATCGTAAAATCTGTCATAATCATAATATTGCGAATAAATAATATTGCTAATAGTTTTATGTTTATTGAATTCAGATTATAAAATAATACCAATACCAATATCAGCACCGTGGCCCGTGTCAAATCTCTCTAAATATAATTTGAAAGGATCAGACTTTTGATAGCTGGAAAATTGTATCACCACTGAAGGAAATCTTAAGCAGTAATTGTTAATCTGATTAGGTCGATAGTTTATACATGTGTGCCTAAATTGTCTATCTTAATAAAAAAAAGTAATTACATTATTTAGGCAGCCAAAATTAGTCCTACATAGTGCGAAATTAATTTTCATATTTGCCAAAATACTTTTTACCAAAATACATCATACAGTATAGTTATTTCGAAGGATTTCATATAAAAAATGGATGCTGAAATGTTTGCCGAAAATGCCTTTTTTCGAAAATAATTTAGGCATAAATGTATATGATGATTGATATTAGGCCCAAATTAGCTAAACGTGTAATTTCCTGATTAAGCAGCTGTTTAGAAGTTATCTTACTTGGGCCATATAAATAAGTCATTGAGCTCTTTTCAGTTACTGATTTTCTTGTTTCCATTAATTGTCTTTTGACACCAATTAAAAACTTGCACCATTTAGTATACTGAAGCTCAGGCTAGAAAAAACGTTATTTGAAGGAATTATTTGGACGAATATGAAAAATTCAATTATTATAAAACACCCACTGCTATTACAGGTTTTCTATTGATGCCGAAGAATAGATACAAGGTTGAAAACATTTTAGAATCATATCTTCAAGTAAACAAAGGTCAATGTGATAAGAGATTAATTGGTGCAGGAGGAAATTGTGTTTGTGGTAATGTTAAAAATGCGAAAGATAGTTGGTACTGGGAGGAAATTGTGTTTGTGGTGAATGTTAGGAACACAGAGGATAATTTGCCTGACAATAGAATAGTATAAAGAATTTATGTGCATTGAAAAATGTATTTAAAGACTTGTATTTCGCCTTCAATAAAGCATCTCAGATTTTTCGATCTGTCTAATAAACAAATAAATTTATATTAATAAACATTTCAAAGCTGAAGACAACCATTAAACATCGAATTCTCATACTTATCTTATATAATCCTCGTATCATTTTAATTTATTGATTTATCGTGAATCACAATTCACGATCATTTAAAGCTATTAGATCAAATTATCATTATCATTGATTCATTTAATACATTGTATAATTAAATTCATATTTTCTAATTTTTATACTCCCTAGCCTTTTTTCTTTTTGTTCGCTATCTTGGCACCATTACTTCTGACGCTCTTCCAAACGAAAATAAAACGGGTAGTAAAAAATATTTAAAACCAAAAAAAAAAAAAACATTATTATTACAACTTTAATTCAAGCAATTATAATTATAAAAAATATGGAAGAATACTTACTTAAATCTTCATTTGATAATGAAGAAGTTAATAGTGACTCTAGTCAAGAATCCAGCGTCGATATTGCGGCAGAGCATTATAAGAAACTTTCACGTTTGACTGACAATCATTAAGAAAAGCATATGAGTTAACAACTGAAACTGATGAAAAAATAGATGAATCTCCTGAGAGTGACGATGAATTTTCTAAAGATGATGATATAATGGAATCATCTGAGGAAGAGTTTGAAAAGCTAATTTCCACTCAACCTAGTCATTATCACAATCCTTTTTGTATTGTCGTTGATTATAATAAGGATCAGCAAACAGTTCAAAGATGCAACATCCTAGGTGATCGTAGAGTGCATAATTTATCTGGTGTGTGGGAAGTTGATTTTCAAGCTGTGAAAGATGCGGGAGATGATCTTTCAGTGTTGCACATTTGTAATCATCACCTTAACTATGATAATTCACTGTATGTATCTGAAAAAGGAAAAAAGATAAAGGCACAGCTATCAATTGATGAATGTGTTATTGCAAGACGTTGTTGTTTACTTTGTTATAAATACAAATGCTTTTTTACAAGAGGTAAAACATGCTTATTACATACATGGAAAATATGTGATCGTACAATTCAGGCTCTATGCCGCGGATTAGTTAACTGCCTAGCGATTACCACATATGTTGGGTTATCAGAAAAATCATCAACTGATGAACAACCTCATTTTATTTGCATAAGTTGCTATATAATGAACGGAGGTCATCTACATATTCAGCCAGAAAAAGGTGCATCTGTCATCTCATGTCAAGAAAAAGGAGAACACAATAACGATATTGCGTCTGCTTTGAAAGATTTTTGTATGTGGATTGAACAAATTGCTGCATCAGATAAAGAAATAGTAAAAGCTAACTTGTTAAATGAGCTTGTCAAAATCTTCAATAACATTACCGACAATGTACAGAGTGATGTAAATGCATCCTCTACCACTCCTATAGCTCCCAGCCTTTTTCTAGTAAAAACGATATTTAAAATGAAAAAGATTAATATTAATACAAAAACACAAGCGATGCAGCTAAAAGAGATTATATGCAAAAATTTTAGAGAAATACTTGCGCATTCTGTACTAAATGCACGGTCTGAACTAAAGCAAAAATTACCATCCATCGAAGAGCCTAAATCGTTAGATGAATACCACAATGCTATGCCAGATAAACTTTTAAATTTTTTTATAAGCTTGATTTCAATTCTAGAAGAAGAGAGAAGGCAAGTATTAGGTAGAAAAAGAAAAGAACGAAACTTGCCCTTACCACAGTTAAATGAAAAAAAAATTATAAAAACTTCTCTTTTCTTTACTTCTGTGCTGCTTGGTATTGCCTTTCCTCGCTGGAGAATATAGTTTACACATATTCTTTCTTCTCTTTGCCAGTGACCAAAAATGATGATGTCACTGCATAAAATTCTTCACGAAGTCGGCGTAGTATCATATGTTAGAAATCATGAGGTGCGTGTTCAAAAAAAAAGATGTCGGGTGTGGATTCTCGAACAAGACTTGACCTGCGTCTAAATATTTTGAATATCGCAGTTATAGATAACATTGATACAAAGGACAGCACTTTTCAATATGGAAATATTTATGATGCAGTTCGTTCTACTGCATATGCAACATTGCGAATGGTTTTTCAGTTTCAATGTCCAGAACTTACCAATTTAATCAAGCCATTAGAAAGCCAGAAGCTCTTTGATATAAGTCCTATTATAGAAGAATGGCAAAAAAAAATAGATACTATCTTTGTTCAGTTAATTAGGGAAAAGCCATCATTTGGTGTTGAAGACGTTGATGCAGCTATTAAAAAATATATTAACCCAGCATTATTCGTAGCTCCTCCAAATGTTGTGATTCTTCAATCAGGTGAGGCTCCAAGCGTGAACAAACATGTTCACCACGTGGTTGACATGTTTCTAGAGGATTTCGGGTATACAGAGAATGGTGTGCTAAATTTAGTTTGTGATGAAGCAATCTATCGTCAAATGAAAGATTATAAGAATGAAGAGCAAACAGTGCATTGCATTTTGGGACAGTGGCACACAAACAAAGCAATGTGCAGTGCACTTATTGCCGCCTTTCAGGATATGGACTTTTTGGGCTTGCTACACGGCTTGGAGTAAGATTTCTTGACAAACTTGTGCAAATCGCCGATTACTGAGCAGCATTTCAAGTACTCAAGTATATCTGGATAGCCGTTGGGGTTGCAATTCATATGTATGCTGAAGAAAAAGAAATTTCTATTAATGACATTCCTAAGGAGAATAATAAATTATTAAAAGTATGGTATAATTTTTACCAATTGGCCGGGTACTTGAAATTACATAAGCTCAGAATCCGCGTAGCAAATTCTGATCTACAGATTCACAGCTTGATGACGTTTGCCCCTTTATTCCCTAGGACAAGAAAATATAGATATGCTGAATCTACGGCATGATTTTTGTTAGATATTCAAAATAATCCACAACTTCTCCAAGACCTTCGAGCAGTGCCCTCAATCAATTTAACTCAAGAAGGTCATTATTTTGCTTATGACGAGGCTTTAGAAACTTTTGGCGTGAAGTTTGTAAAGGAAAACATGACCAGTCGAGCAACTGATTCTGATAATCTAAAACAAAATATCAAAACAGTACAATCAGAGTATGAAAGACTTAATTTGTTAATTTTAGAATTTGCCAAAGATCAATTAATATACAAAGACCCACGGTCTGCTAAAGATCGCAAAGAAACCCTTTGGAAATTAATTTTTGAACTTAATCTAAGATTTAGCAATTTGCAGTCAGAAACATGCACCTTATTTACAGAAACTACACAGCTGACTGATAATGGTTACTAATGGATATTCGCCTGTTACCAGTCAGGAGTCGAAACAATGACTGCCTATATTGCTACTGGATTAAAAAAATGGCAAAGTAAATGGGATCTTAAATCTATAAAATTAAAAGACAAAAAAAAAGTAGATGATGTAAATACTAACCCTATACAAGTTCCAAAATCACATAATATAGAGGTTGAAGAAACCGGATCCACATCTCAAGTATCATCAACGAAATTTAAAAAACATAAAACAACAAATGCTGAAGAGCAAATCTTGAAGCAGCTTGAAGAATATAAAGATGCTTCCTTATTGCCCCCGGAAATTGTTAATGGGTTAGTGGAACAGTTGAAAGAAGTAGAACAGTCGATGGAACTACCTAAATACTGGACATCAACTCGAGTTCGACAGCAATGGTATTACCGATATAAAAAAACAAAAAAGGTATATGTAATATTAATTACAATATTTCACAGAGTGATTTTAAATAAAATTACCTTTACTTTTAGTTCTAGTCGAATCTTGAACCGATTGTACTGATTGAAGTTCCTATGGACGATACCACTTCAACATCTATAGACGATGTCACTTCGCTATAAATTTTTTTTAAAAAAAGAAATCTCTTGGTAATGCGTTATTATGCTGTTCTCTTGTGTTTTGATCTGTTAACAATAATTAGTCTTGATTTATAAATTGTAGATTGTATTAATAAGTTTGGCTTATTAATAATGAATACTACTTTTACTTCACTTTATATATATTGATCTATTTTCTATATATTTAAAATAAATTAATTCTTTGTATATTTATTATCCTATTCAGCTTACATTCTAGCTACTTTTTTTTAAATAAATAAAATAAAGGATTGAATAAAAACAAAATGTATAACAATTAAATAATTACCCTTATCTTCTAATGATTTAATTACAAAGATCACTGTCTATATAAGAAATGTTTGTTTTATAATGTTCAGAATGGATTCGGGATGTGAATCCTTGATTGAATTTTATTGTATAAAAACCATATAACATCCAATAAATGGACACATAGTGAAGTAGTACGGTACGGAAACTTAAATTAGGATGGACATGCAGAAATCATGATAGTACGTACGGTTTGTAAAGAAAAAATTAGGTATGTAGTAAAGTAAATACAGTATGGCAACGCAAATTAAGACGGACGTGTAAAAATCATGATATACTATGGTTTCAAATCCAAATTACTTTTCCTATACCCTAACTCTAACTATTAAAAATGGTTACTTTTAAAAATTATAACCATCCGTACGATCAAAATTTAGTATGTTCGTTGAACTTGTACTGCCATACCGTATTATTTTACTGAATATCTAAAAAAAATTCGTCAAATCCAAGTTACTTTTACTACTAACTCCCAACATTAAAAGGCACAATAGTAATGCTTACTCTAATTCTAACTATTAAAAATGGTTACTTATAAAAATTATAACTGTACGTATGATCAAAATTTAGTATGTCTGTCCGAACTTGTACAGTACTATTTTACCTAATACCTAAAAAATTCATCAAACCTCCGTTACTTTTACTACTAACTCCCAATATGTAAAAGCACAATACTAGTGCTCACCCAATCCTAATATTAAGAATGGTTATAAAAATTCTAACTGTATGTGTAGTATTATTTTCGTATGCCTGTTCGAACCTGTCTGTATTGCCGTACAATACTATCTTACTAAATATCTAAAAAATTCAACAAACCCAAGTTAATTTTCTACATAAAAAAGAATAATATGAGCGCTTACCTTAACCATAACTATTAAAAATAGTTGGTTATAAAAAAATTGAATTTTGAAAATCTACACATATTAACCATATGTACTGTTAAATTCATATAATTTTCATATATGCGTCTGAATCTGTACTGGTGTACAGTACTATTTACTAAATGCCTCTAATAAATTTCTGTAAAAGTTTAGAATTGAGTTGATTTTTCAAACAAAAAGTCGTATAGCATCAGAATAATTTTGAGAGATTTTTATAAAACGTACTGTGCATAACAGTAAGATCATCCGGATAGTAAATCTACCATGAAACCGACCTGGATCTATAATAAGGCCGTATGAAGTTAAATCCTTTATTAGTCTTCATAATACGTAAAAGAACTGGTTTAAAAAATGACAGTATACAGTCAACTCTTCTATAACGAACTGAAGATTCTGGAAGAAAAAAAAGTTCGTTATAGGGTAATTACTATGTTTCTTTAAGAACCCTTGCCACTTTTTATACAGAACTATTATGAAATTTCAAAAATTTAAGTTCGTTATATCCAGAATTCGTTATAGGAAGGGTCGTTAGTTTCAGAGTTAACTGTAGTTATAAAAAGTGTGAAATTAGAAAAATGTTAAGTAATAAATAGAACGATCTACATAATAAAAAACTTGTTACTTATCTTTTCTCATCCCGTTTATAATGTACCACCTATTCAAACTTAATCATTTTTGAAAGTTCTCGCTCCGGTGCATCTTCTGATCTACTTTTCAAGTCAAAAATCTTCAAACTGAAGAAACATCAGACGGCTAAAGGCAAAATGGTTGCCTATTTTTAGAGGTGTCGAACTATACAAAAAAATATTAGTTTTTTATGTTTTTTTATATTATTAGATTCATAAAAACCTCAGCTATAAATTTGTTTTAAGAAACGTTGTATATTATAACTAAGGTTTTAGGTGAAATCTTTAAAAATGTAATTACGTTGATTTGTGTAACTTTTAAAAATCATATGATAAAATTTTAGATGTGACAAATCGGGTGACTGATATAGTATTAATACATATATTTTTTTTTTCACTTAGGCAGGATTGCGTTAATGATCGATGTTTAATAAAGCTTCAATCTTGTGGATGACTACAAATATATTGCTATAACATTAAACCTATGATCCTAACATCTCCCAGCTGCTCTAACAGTGTCCATTGGTGATCTGCCTACTGACGAGATAAAACCTAAGTAATATCCTAACTGAAGGGCTTGTTCAATCCACCACTCTACAATAAAATACCACCAATCTGATGGCATTTTCTTATAGAGAAGTGAAAAGAAAAAAAACTATATATAAAAAAAACACAGAAGTATAGGGGAATACGATAAAAGATACTATTACAAGTAGACTGTAGCCTTCTTAATATAGCACAAGTAACAAACACACAGCTATAAAGCTCTGTTGTGAGATTATAGTGGTGTGAAAGTGGAATGTTACTTCACTAAGGGCAGTTTGTGAAAAGTATATAGGTAAAGAAAGATATATTTTATTTACAGTATATAAGACTTTAATTACAAGAAAGAATCCTATAACTAAAGAGAGTTTCTGCATCTACTTGAGTCTATCTAAAGATGATTCGAACTAACTGACAGGAAGATAAAAATATCAGGGTTTATATATCTTTTTCTAAACTATCTAAAACTAATAGAAATAATAAGAACCGGTAGAAATGATAGAAATGGTAAAAATGGTAGAAATGGTAAAAATGATAGAAATGATAAAAATGGTAAGAATGGTAAGAACAGTAGAAATGGTTACCATTCTATCAGTTTCTAATACTATATACAACTAACCAATAATATCTAAGGTAATATGATATATAATAATAGAATATAAAATAATAATATAATAATATAATAATAATAAGTCTATTTTATGGAAAAAGATTAGAAATCAAAATGGAGTTAGATGTACAAGCGCGGGAAAGAATAAACGGTTGGGGGTGCTAGTCAAATGCTTA
>CAJVPZ010000518.1:0-18846 GCA_910592135.1 Racocetra fulgida | reverse complement strand
TTGTAGTTTAAAAAGAATTTTTTTCTCATCAATTTTATTATTAATTTTAAAAAAAAATTATATTAAACTATACTATGACAATTATCAAATTTTTGTATATAAAAATTATTTGTATTTATATTTTTTTAGATTTTTAATTTATTTTGGTTAACTGTACTACAGGTAGTACAAAAGGCGAAATGCTATCCATTAATCAATAAAATAATAAAAAATATTAAAAAAATTAAAAAAATAAATTTAAAAACGAAGTAAGCTTAACGTCTATAATTGATTAACAATCATACTTTAGAAATTTCCAGAATCTATTGAATGATGATCTATTTCCATAAAAGGTGCGATCGGCATTATCCATTTATAGTATATTCCCAGACTGTAATTGTACAAAGTTTTATTTAATTATTTTAGTTTTTTATAAAAGTAAATCAGAGCCAAAAAAGTGCAAAAATGCAGGCAAATTTGCTTGTGTTCTATTACAAGCTAAGAGATAATAGTGACTGATTAGCAAAGTACTATAAGAAATAGATATGAGAACCAATCATTGTTATTGAAAATCCTTAATATCTAAAAGAAATTTTATTAGACAGAGAGAAACAAAGACAAAATTTTATAAAACAGACAATCATATAACTTTAAAAATTATAAATAGACTCTTTATTCAGAAATTTCTTAATTTATATATAATTAACAATATATAACACCACCTTGTAATCTATAACTATCCAAGCCTTTCAATACTTTCTTACTATTTGGAGACAAGATCCTGCTGCTCAAAATAACTTAGAAATTTGTTCTCAAAGTATTTTCTTGTGAAAGCTTAACAACCCTAACGATATTAGTAATATTACTATACTAGTTAACACCACAGTAGACCTCTCATCTGAACTTATTGACACAAATACCCTCTTGGATACCTTTCTAACTGAAGAACCAGAAATTGATTCAACTTTAACTACCACTCCTCCTGAACCAGAAACTAAACCAAATACTGAAGTTTACTAAAAAGTTTAAAACAAACTAACTCAAACTTTAACTCCTCAATCAAATATCTATTCTAATCTCTTTATTGATAGAATTTAGAAAGACCAATTAACCAAGATTATTTGACAATTAGAAGACAAAAGACATACAAATTATCAAAGCTTATCTGTACTTAGAAATTTTTATTCAGAAACAGACTGATGAACAATAACAAATTCATGAACTTCTTCAGGCTTCCTAAGGCTCTTAAAAACCCAAGATATTTGGAAAGGAGCCACTTGTCTTCAATGAATCTTTCATATTCAACCTAAAGAGTTGTATCAAACTTGATATTTTACTGTTACTCATATTGTTAAGTTTACTAATAGAGAGTATTAGTTTTTAATTAAAAATTTGCAGATAAAATTTTATAAGGGGATGGAAATGTTATAGAACAGTTTTATTTTATTAGTTTATTATTTTATCTTAGTATTATTTTATTATTTTGATATTTGTATTTTATTAGTTATTATTATATTTATTTTAGAGAAGAATTTAAAAGATATACTGCTTTAAAGCTCTAAGCTAGCATATGAAAATAAAGTGGTACTACGTATCATTGCTTGAATATAAAGAGTTGGTACATAGACATAGTGGGTTTAAATAGGTAACTCTCTAGTGGCATGCAGATATAGCATCTAGTGTAGAACCTAATGATAGGTAGACTACTTAAATAGATACTCAAAAAGCACAAATATAGCTAGTTATATTCTACAAAGATGTACAGCCATCAGAATGTTTTGATGATAAAAAATATTACAAATATTCAAATAAAGAGCAGTGTGGCAAAGAGGTTACCTTAAAATCAAAAAAAAAAATTTTAAAAGATATATATAATGATTAGCCTTAATGCTTGACACTTAGTGATAATGTTCTCTAATGAGCCAGCTCAATTAGGCTTGCTCAAAATCCCCATTGGCTCATTAAGACTTATTTAGTTTTTATATTATATAATATATAAAAATATTACTTATTTGTATAGTTTATAATATAAACTATACAAATAAGTAATATTTTTATATATTATATAATATAAAAACTAAATAAGCCTTAATGAGCCAATGGGGATTTTGAGCAAGCCTAATTGAGCTGGCTCATTGGAGAACACTACTTAGTGATTAACAATTAGCAATTACACTTAGCGATTAATGCTTAGTGATTATGCTTAGTAATTAACAATTAGTAATTACATTTAATAATTAATGATTAGCGATTATGCTTAGTGATTGTCGCAGATTAAAATGAAATCTGATCAAAATGAAACTGGGGACCTCTCATACCCACCCTTAGAGCCTATAAAACCCACATATACTTATTTATTAATAAACCTAACCCTAAACCCTACCCCTAATACTAAAAAGAATCCCAAAAAATGTCTCCCAAAAAATTTAAAATTTTCCTTAAAAAACAGAAAAATTTCGTTTTGATCAGATTTCGTTTTAATCTGTGACAGTGATTAGCAATTAATGCTTAACACTTAATAATTAGCGATTACCATTAACACTTGGCACTAAATAAACTATACTTAGCTGCAATGATTAGCAATTAGCTCTAAAGATATAAAAGGCTGTAAATTTTCTCAAGTTAATATTAGACCTGTAATAACAGAAGACCTGTTTATTGTCCACCTTAGATACAAACTCCTCTCTTCTCTAAATTCTTTCTTGTAATATTATAAGATTCTTAAAAATAGAAACCTAAAGATAGCTAATCTTATTTATCTTTAATAAATATATATTTTATCTGTTTGCCCGAACTGCCACAAACAGAAGAGTATAGTTTTTTCAAGAAGCAGAAATTATACTTATCTGTTAGACACTACCATAAACCTGTAAAGGATTTTTGTAGCTATATTATTGTTATAGTATTGCTGTTAAGAAGGTCAAGATACTGTAGCAAAACTAAACAACTTTATTTAAAAGCTCAAAGCTAGTTTCCTTAGTAAAATATTGCCTTTTATATATAAAAACTGTTTTTAGCTTTATATAAATTTTTTAAAAAAATTAAAAGGAATAGCTTTTTTTGAAGATAGCTTATTATTGAAAGAATATAGTAACTATTTAAACTATAAATTTAATATATTTTAGCTACTACAAATAATATCTAAAAAAGGGTGTAATAACTTAGTGAAGTGGTAAAGTTGTCGCACCCTCAAGTGGCAAGAACAGAGTTCGAATCCCACTGGTGACGAAAAATTTGAATTCTCAGTATAGTATTACAGCAAATGTGAGTGAAAGAGCAGATTGACATCTGTAACTAGGTCACATCAGCTTGTACTAGAAGACTGTAAAACAATAGTGTAATAGACAAGTTATATGAAACTTGAGTGAAGCAGTCGTATAAATCTAAGGTCAGCGTATATAGAAGCCCGCTTGGCAAGACTCGAATAGAGAAGTAGCACAGATCTTCAACGGTACTATGTAAAGAATTATTAACCAGGAAACCGGAAAACTGAACAGGACCAAAGTGTTTGGCAAAACACTCCACCAACCAGGCTGCCGGAGAGTAACCAAAGAAAAAGGACCTAACTGTGGAGACCAGGAGCAGGTTACAGCCCTTCTGAGCTATCTGGATTGAAAGTTTACGATGACAGGTATACAGGGGATAGTCTATATAGTGGGTGCTGGGGTTTGGGTGAACTCTACAAGGGCGGTAGTAGGTAACAGTGGCAGCTTTGGCTTGCAAGTACTTGTTCTCAGACTCAGCATAAGTTACTAAATGTTTAGATCAGCCGAATTTGTAGGTACAAAAGGCTCTAACAGGTTTATCTCGAGGATAAAGAGTTCAATAAAAGTCTGCTTTAAAGTCTAAGTCAGGTGTCTGAAAATAAGGGAGTATTGCATATCCTTGTTCGATTAAATGATTAATATACATAGCCGCAGAGGGTTTAAATGGGTAACTTGATAGGGTTATAGGTATGGCAGCTAGTGTAGAACCTTCTGGGTGTTTACTTAAATAGGCAACCAAAAGTTGCATATGTGGCTAGTTGTACTCTCCAAATATGTGTACGGTTTGGTACACCATACTGTAAAAGTTAATAATAATTGAATAAAAGGAGATGACCAAAAGGTCACCTTAACATCGAAAAAAAAAATAATAATAATATCTAAAAATAGTTTGCTATATTAATTAAGGTTTTTCTATACTAAAAAGCTGCATCAAGCTAGCTAGTAAAATTATACCAAAATAGCTTTATTCTATTTTTAATAAATTTTAATAATATCAAACCAAATATATATATATTTTTTTATATTCTTTTTTTACTTTTTTTAAGCTTTTCTTTTTTTTAACTTTTTTTTAATTTGATTTTAACTTTAACTATTTTCTTCTGTAATTAGCTTTGTCTTTTTTATACTAATATTTAGTTTTTCTAATTTTGGTCCCTTTTTCTTTTTCTTTTTAGTATTTATTTCTTTTTTTTTAATCACTTATATATATTTTTTTAATTATTGACAGCCTCCCCAGTATTTTTATTAGATCAAAGCATATATATATTAAACTATCTAAGTTATAAATCTAATATTCCTTAGCTATTCCAAAAGGTGCCCAAGAACAGTTTGCTACACTAGTTAAAGCTTCTGCCATACTAGAAGGCTACACCAAACTAGTCATTAAAGCTATAACAAAATAGCTTTATTCTATTTACAACAAAGGTTTTATTATAGCAAACCAAATATTTTCTTTTCTATTGATATCCTTCTCTTTACTAACTTCATTTTCTTTCTTTTTGACTTTTCTTTTAGTTTGCTTTTGGCTTTAACTGCTCTCTATTAAGTTCAAATTTGCACCTTTATGCTAGTAGCCATTTTTTTTATTCTTGTTTTCTTCTTTTTCTTTTTCTTTCTACCTATTCTATTTTTTTTTCATTCATTAATAAGTATATATCTCTGTTTTCAGATGTTCTTGTAGAAGTAATTTTATACTATATTAACTGCTGTATCAAGGTAACTTTTTAATTCCTTTAGAGTTTTCACTACTTCAAAGATTTTCTTTGCAGTTCTTTCTTCATTAATTCTTTGAGTATACCAATTTTTGTTTTATTCTTTTATTCTTTTGTTGATCTTATAGAGTGTTTTTGAGCTAAGCTTTGTTCAGACAACTGTGGGTTTCTTCTAAAAGGGCTGTTTAGGCCAAGTTCGATGCTATTTGCTCTGCTTCTTTCCACTTTGTTTCATACTTTTCACAAGTGGTTAAGTGTTTTTGATCTTCTTCTTCACTTCTTGCATATATAATACATGTTGGATTATTATATAGATCTGACCTTCTGGTCATCAAGGCTTTTAGAACTGGAAGCTTTTCATACAAGCATTTGACTAACACTTTCAAACATCTATTTTTTTTTGAGCTTATACATTTAACTCCATTTTGATTTTTGATTTTTTTTTATAGAATTAGCCAATATTGAGTCTGTTTGTCATCATCAGATTTAACTTTCTTTAATGCAGATATAGATTTTTATTTTATTTCTGTTTTGAGTTTGAGCATTATTTGTAAAAATTTTTGTATAGAGGCTTCTACTATTGTTTTATCTTAGTATAAAAAGACACTTGATTCTTAGAAAGGTTTTTTTATAATTCTCTCTTTATCTATTATTCTAGATCTCATTTTTGCTAATTTATCTGCCTTGTTATTCTATCTATTTTTATTGTAACCTTTCCTTTTTCTAATTCTAAATGAATCTCCTTAATTTTTATTTTTTTTTGTGGTGATCTTGCCTTTATTATTTTAATCATAAGTATCAAAATTTATATTTGTTACAAATATACAATTCTATACTAAAATTCTGTACTAATAAAGATACACTCAGCATTATATGCTCAGGTGCGACCCGTCTAAGCAGCTAATTTGTTTTATGTTGGATCCTTAACTTTCTGAGGATTTGTTCTCTCTAATTATAAGCTGAGAGCTATCGACTTTGTCAACACCGCCTTTTTTTTTTTAATATTAGTCTAGAAAGACCAGTCTGGTTTAATGCGATGTTAAAATAGATTTTAACTATTCTCTTGCATTCACTTAAAATTTATCTTTCTTTTGCTTCTTTACTTAGTGCTCTTTTTTCTTTTTCTGATATTCTGTTCTCTTTGTCCTCATAATTCTGTCTGGATTTCTTCTTCTTCTTATATTGTTTTTTTCTTTTAGCTTCAGTTGTAATTCTGTATTCTTTCTCCTAATCATTAATTAGTTCACATCTGAAGTTCTATATATGTTCTCGAAACCTTTTTTCAAATCTTGTTTTAATTACATTAAGCACTTTTTGCAGTACATTATCATCTCCTATTTCTCTTCTAGCTTCTTTTTTCTTTCTTTTGAGTATAAGGTCTCTTATCAAATACCTTTTTGTTTCTATTATTTCATCTTGGATTTTTCTGAAAAAAAGATCTTTGATATCTTCTTTATTCATCAGTCTTCTCTCTTATTTTTCTTGCTATAGTACTTGCGGACCTTCTTTGCTTGCTTTATTTTCAATAATGCTCTATATGCCTTGAAATTCTTCACATTCAGCAAGATGATTCAGACTTCTGCTTTGCTTCTGTATATGAGTATCGCTAAAAGAAAACCTGAAAATTTAAATATTACTTGTATTTAAATTTTTAGGTTTTCTTTTGGTGACACTTATATTATACATGTATTCGATATATATATATCTGGTCTTCTTTTGTTTAACTTTGTCAAGGTTGGCAGTAGATTGTCTAGACATTTAATCTGAAATATTCAATTTTTGTTCTTTTCACCACTTATACAGTTTCTGCCTTTATCTTTGTCAATCTACTTCCAAGTTTCTCTCTAATCAAGTTCTTCCTCTTCATTTCTATCTAACCATCTACTATTTCTATCTAAGTCTGCCCATTCTGTGTCTAATGCCGCTATTATAATTTTATTAACTACTTCTCTTATTGGGCTATCTATAGTTATATCTCTTTATCTTGCTGATATTTGCAAATGTTTGGTCTAGAGCCATTTTGTCATTACTATCTTCTGATTTCTTGCTTCTTCTTTGACTAATTTGTCTGCAATATTATTGTAAGTGTCTTTACTATGCTCTTTCACTTTTTTTAGCTTCACTTTTAGGTCTTTGACTTTCTACAATTTCTCAATTTGCTATAAAATGCTTGCATTCTTGATCTTTAATGCCTTTCTCTCTTTTTTCTAAACTTCTTTTCTCTTCAGAGTTGTATAGCTGCTAAACTGTCTGTATATATTACAACTTTTGCTTCTTTAGATACAACCAAGAATGCTGTCCATATTGCTCCTAGTTCTGCTTGGATCGATGACAGCCAGTCTTTGAAGGCATAGTTAAATCTTGTCTTCTCTTCTTTTTCTATCTCTTCATGCTTTATTAACACTATCCATCCTGCTCCCATTTTGGCTTCTTATAGTGTTTTTTTTTCTTTGTATAGTGATCTATCTGTATAGAAGTCTATTTTCTTAATATTCTATAGTTCTTGTATCACTGCTAGCAGTTCCTCTTGCACTTCTCCTTCTACTTGATTCTTGATTATTCTTCTGCAAGTATTTCTATGATAATCTTATCTTCTATTTTTTGGCCTTTATAGTCTTCTGTTTCTTCTTTTCTTGTTCCTTCTTTTTAGCTTAGCATCTCTAGCTCAAGATCTATTTCATATACTTTGCTATTATCTGTTACTTTCTTGATCCAATCTTTTCTCAGCATCTTTTTATTGCTTTGGAATCTTCTTGCAAATATGCATCTATTATTTTACACCTTATTTTTATTTCTATTATATCCTTTGCACTGTTATATTCTATATTTGTCACTTCTACCAGTTTTTGCTTTTACCCAATGTTCTATATTGTACATCTTCTTCTCTTTATTATATTTACCAATTATTTTTTCAAAACCTATCTTGTTTATGTCTTCTTCTATAAGAATCCATTCTTTGCACCTTCTGTCTGTCTTTACTTTGCTTAACATTGCTCTTATATTTAAGCTGTTTAGATTATCTTTCTGATATTTTCTTTTAATTGTTCTTGTATTTTGTCTTCTATTACTTCTTTTTCTAGCTTTTGGAACCATTTTGCTTTCTTGCCTCTTGCTTGGTGCCTCTATATTTCTTAAATTGTTTCCATGTTATCATTTTTTGATAGCTTCAGTCTATTAATTGTTCTATTACAAAAATATTGTAGTTATTCTTGTACTGTATAAACTTCTGTTTTTCTTTTTCTTCTAGTATATCTGTGATTTCGGTTTCTTTTTTTGCTATTTTCAGTGTTTCTTCAATTTCTTTAGACCTGAATGAGATTTCTAACTTTTTGGCCTCTTTTATGATCTGAAAGTTTAAATTGTTCTGTAATTTGGCTCTGTTTAGTTCTTTTTCTTCTAGCTCTAGTATGCATCTGCAGCTTTTTAAATCTAATTATGCTTATCTAAATCTAAGCTATGTAGCTTCTTCTACATCTTGCTTATTATTTAATCTTGCAAACATTTCTGTAAAGTGATGTATAATCTGTCTTTACCAGATTGACTGTACTCTTACAATCCTTTTGTGGTTCATCATAGAATTTGGAGTTGTTATTAGTATTCTAGCTTTGTTTTTTAATATTTTCATCATAAAGCTTTGCAATTGATCATATTTGATTTTTGATAGAATTTTTAATTGTGTTTTAAATTCTATTCTTGGTAACAAAACTATATTGTTTATGTACAGTATACCATATGTGCTAGAGATGTCTTCTTTTTGCTGATACATCTTGTCACCATATTTACTTCTCTTCTAATAATGTTCTCTATTTAATTGAGTCCATTCTTTGCTGCTAACTATATTCCTAGAAATCTTGTAATGTTATTTCCTTTTTTCACTACTACTACCTTCTTATTTGGCCTGAAGTTCACTTTTTTATCTTCTACTTTAATCTTTTTTTTTAGTGCAATAATTAGAAGCTTTGATTTCTTTAAATTAATCTCTATATTATTTATCTTATAAAACTCTTTAACGATTTCTAGAGTTTTCTTAAGGTTTTTTTTTGAGCTTGCTATGTATATTATATTATCTGTATAAGTATCACTTTGACTTTGAGGCTTTGTTGCTGTATTCTGTTTCTTGTTATATCTTCTAACTATTCAACTACTATTCTATATTCTGATTTTTTCCTTTTTTATATTGCTACTAATAGTGGATCATAAAAGATTCTCTACATCAAGAGTGATATAACTTCTCATTGGTCTATATTATCTTTTGCTACAAACTTTTCTGTCATTCCTACTATTATAATTATACTCATTTCTCTTTTATATATAGTTAGAGGATAAACTTCTTTGTAGTCTGTAGTAGTTTTATCCTTTCTAGAGTTATTTCAAGCATCTTGATATTAACAGAATCAAGTCTTTTTTATATCTTGAAAAAGTAACCATATCTCTTTCTTTTGTTTTCTTGCATCTTTAAGTAAGCTATTAATTAAATGAATTGGGGCTGATGTTTCTTCTCCTGGAAGCTCTGCAAAGTTTCTCCTTTTTAAAACTTCTTTCTTTCGCAATATTTGACTTAATCTGTTATTTAGCACTCTGACTATTGTTTTTCAAAAAGTTTCCAGCAGCAAAATCAGTTTCATATTATTCAAATTATAGTACTAGTCCTCTCTTTTAGATATTGGATATAACATGCCTAGTTTCTATTTCTTTAATATATATCCTTCTGTAATACATTTACTTGCAAAGTCTCTAAATATCTCTTTGGCCTTTTTTTCTGCTTGTCTAATCAACAAGTATATTATGTCTGTAGGTCTTGACACTGACTTGTTCTTGGTCTGTCTTAAAGCTTTTTTATATTCTTCTTCTAAGACTTCTTGGTCAAGTTCTTAATACCACTCTGACTTGACCTCTTCTATTAGTTTATATATATTTCTCTACTTCTTATTCAACTTCTTTAAGTTTATATTCCTTTTTTAAAATTGTTTAGTAAAGTAGGACTTAACTTCTTTCAAATTCTCTACTTCTTCTGTGAGAAATTCTTCTTTACCATTCTTCTCCTTGAGTATACTGTTGATTTTGATGCTTTTTTGTGGTTTTTTAAGCAGGTTATTGATCATTCTTCTTTGGTCAGTGATGATTATTTCATATCTTGTTTCAATGCACTTTTTAATTTCTTCTTCTTCTGCTTTGTCTCTTCTTCTTTTCTAGTCTTTGTATAAAATTCTTCACTATAGCTCTGTTTCTTCATATTTAATCTTTTTTGTCTTTCTTTCTGCTCTCTGTCATTATCTTCTCATCTTCTATTTTCTTTAATTTTCATCTTATATGAATTCTATCTAATAGCTTCTGTATTTCTTTTACGATCTTTCTGTCTTTTCCTAACCTTCTATCTTTTTTTCAATTTGCTATACTATTTTCTTAAAGCTTATATGTCTTTTCTTTGTTTCACTAGATCTGCTAAGAATATTAGATTGTTTTTGATTTTCAAAATCTTTCTTTTTTTTGAGAGGGCTGAATTTGTGGCTTTGTATATGCTTAATTCTATTATATCTCACATTTCTTCAAATTTTTTTTCTTTTTCTAGTTTTTTCTCTTTTTGTGAGATCTTTCTTCTGGGCTACTATTTCTTTGTTCTTCTTTTTTCTTTAATTCTATTTCATTAGTTATTTCTTTTTTTAGTTTTGCTATATACTCTTCTCAGTCTTCTTTGATTGCTCTTTCTAGATCTAGGTTGATTCTTGTCTTGTCTATTCTTCTTTCTCTCACTGCATTTTTTTTGCGCAAATCTAACTTAATTATTATCTTGCACCAAACCAGAGAGTGATTACTTGTTGTTATATAGCTCATTTTTTCTATTTTCTTTTTAACAAACTCTTTTTTTAACTTTCTGTCTAATCAGATTGTATCGATTCTGGTTCTTACACCTCGGCTTTCTCAGGTGTGTCTACTTATTGATGAGCCTGCTTTTTTAAATATATCTGTGAAATTCTCTTCTGCTAATTTACTTGTGATCTACATCTTCTTATTCTTTTTTTCTTTTGCGCTTCTTGTATCTTCTTTATTAAGGTCAGTATAAAAATCACCAATTATAATAAAATGTTAGTATTTCCTTTTCTTTTTCTATATTCTTTCCTTAAGATGTTTCCTTATAGTCTCCTATATTTTTATATTTTCAGGAGCTACATATACTGCTATGCTGTTTCTAGCTTATATTGTCTTGACTCTTTCTTGTTTTTATTTCTGTTTCTTTTTATTTCACTGTTTTCTTTACTGTTTTTCTTCTTAACTTTTGTTATTTTCTCTTTTGTTGATTCTTCTGCCTCGCTCTCTTCATATTCAGATTCTTTATTAGATTTTTCTTTTTCTTTTTTCTTGTACTGAATATTCTTTCTTCCTTTTCCCTTAATTGTAATTTTTCTAATCTGTCTTGACTATCTTTTTTTGAGCTGTATTAGTTTTTCTATTCTAGCACCCAATTGTTGTACTTTACTGATCTTGTCATTGCTTTATCTTTGTTTCTTTCACTTTTAAAGGTTACTATTGCAAGCGCTCTTTGCCATCCATTTCTGTTATATAGGATATATACTAATTTTGCTTCTTTGCTTCTTAATTTGTTTAGTAGAAGTACTTCTAATACACCTCTTGGTAAACCTTTAAGTCTTGCTGTTATCCTGCTTTGTCTCTTCTTCTTTTCTAGTCTTTGTATAAAATTCTTCACTATAGCTCTGTTTCTTCATATTTAATCTTTTTTGTCTTTCTTTCTGCTCTCTGTCATTATCTTCTCATCTTCTATTTTCTTTAATTTTCATCTTATATGAATTCTATCTAATAGCTTCTGTATTTCTTTTACGATCTTTCTGTCTTTTCCTAACCTTCTATCTTTTTTTCAATTTGCTATACTATTTTCTTAAAGCTTATATGTCTTTTCTTTGTTTCACTAGATCTGCTAAGAATATTAGATTGTTTTTGATTTTCAAAATCTTTCTTTTTTTTGAGAGGGCTGAATTTGTGGCTTTGTATATGCTTAATTCTATTATATCTCACATTTCTTCAAATTTTTTTTCTTTTTCTAGTTTTTTCTCTTTTTGTGAGATCTTTCTTCTGGGCTACTATTTCTTTGTTCTTCTTTTTTCTTTAATTCTATTTCATTAGTTATTTCTTTTTTTAGTTTTGCTATATACTCTTCTCAGTCTTCTTTGATTGCTCTTTCTAGATCTAGGTTGATTCTTGTCTTGTCTATTCTTCTTTCTCTCACTGCATTTTTTTTGCGCAAATCTAACTTAATTATTATCTTGCACCAAACCAGAGAGTGATTACTTGTTGTTATATAGCTCATTTTTTCTATTTTCTTTTTAACAAACTCTTTTTTTAACTTTCTGTCTAATCAGATTGTATCGATTCTGGTTCTTACACCTCGGCTTTCTCAGGTGTGTCTACTTATTGATGAGCCTGCTTTTTTAAATATATCTGTGAAATTCTCTTCTGCTAATTTACTTGTGATCTACATCTTCTTATTCTTTTTTTCTTTTGCGCTTCTTGTATCTTCTTTATTAAGGTCAGTATAAAAATCACCAATTATAATAAAATGTTAGTATTTCCTTTTCTTTTTCTATATTCTTTCCTTAAGATGTTTCCTTATAGTCTCCTATATTTTTATATTTTCAGGAGCTACATATACTGCTATGCTGTTTCTAGCTTATATTGTCTTGACTCTTTCTTGTTTTTATTTCTGTTTCTTTTTATTTCACTGTTTTCTTTACTGTTTTTCTTCTTAACTTTTGTTATTTTCTCTTTTGTTGATTCTTCTGCCTCGCTCTCTTCATATTCAGATTCTTTATTAGATTTTTCTTTTTCTTTTTTCTTGTACTGAATATTCTTTCTTCCTTTTCCCTTAATTGTAATTTTTCTAATCTGTCTTGACTATCTTTTTTTGAGCTGTATTAGTTTTTCTATTCTAGCACCCAATTGTTGTACTTTACTGATCTTGTCATTGCTTTATCTTTGTTTCTTTCACTTTTAAAGGTTACTATTGCAAGCGCTCTTTGCCATCCATTTCTGTTATATAGGATATATACTAATTTTGCTTCTTTGCTTCTTAATTTGTTTAGTAGAAGTACTTCTAATACACCTCTTGGTAAACCTTTAAGTCTTGCTGTTATCTTGCTTTGTCTGTTTCATTCGTCGAAGTCTTCTATACCTTCTGTGATTCTTGCTAATTTTTCGTCATCTATTGGTATTGCTCACGGTATTTTTGCTTCTTTTTCTCTACTTATCTTCACAATTGCATATGCTTTTGAGAAGCTTCTTTTAATTTGTATTTCTTCTGCTATGTCTATTTTCTTATAGATATATTGAATTTCTTGCTAATTGATGTTCTTTGGCAAGTTCCATAGTGTTATTTGCTTTATATCTTTATCTTCATCATTTTCATTTAGTTTTATTTTTCTTTCTTCTTCTTTTGTACTATATTTAGTCTTCTAGTCTTCTTGTGGTTTTTCAATTTTCTTTTCTTTTCTTTTTTTTTTTTGTTTCAGTATTATTGTTTTTTTTCTTCTGGAATTATTCTGAACCAATCTCAGCTTTTCTTTTCTATCTTATCTATTGCTTTTTTTCTTCCTGCTTCACAGTCGAAAGTAACTTCTATCCACTTGTTAGAGTTTTTAAATACTTCTTTGACTTCCTTAATATGTTTATTGCTTGCTAGTATCCTTTCTACCATTTTAGTATGTTGTTCTACATTTTCTCCTGATACGTTATATGCTGATACATTTGCTTTATAGTTGTCTGAGTTGCTGCATGGGTGTCAGCTTGGTGCCCAGATACTCTGACTTAACAGGTTGCGTTAGTATCAAATTTTTTTTTACTGTTTCTTGATAAGTTAATTTTATGTCTTCTATATTGTATTCTTTGTTATATATTTCTATTTTGCTGCTTTTTGTATATTTGTTTTTCTTATTCTCTTCATCTCTTTTAGGTTTTTTTCTGGTCTTTCTTTTTTCAGATTCTTCATCTAATAACTATTACTTTTCCATTCTTAACTAAGATTTGGTTTTGTTAATTTGGTATTATTTTTAGTTTTTGCAGTTATTGTATATTTTTTATGCTATCTTCTTTCTTGTCTTTATTTACTGTTGCTTCTTTTTGTTGCCATTTCTTCTCTACTATTGATTCAATGTTATTGTTTTTTTTTATAATTTTCATTTTATTTTTTTCTTTTTTGACCACTTCTCAGCTTATATTTGTTAAGTAATTAATTGACCCTAGGTTTAATTTGATCATTTTGGCTTTTTCTTGCCATTTCTGAAGTACTTGGTCAAGGAGTATGTGTTTTGCTTCAACTAGTACTTTTTGTATCTGTCTGAATATAGATAGCATCTCTAATATATATATTCTTATTTAGATTTTTTGTAATGCAAAATGCAGCTAAGTGGTCTATGTCATCAGATTCTCTTTCCTTCACCTTTTGCAAACAATCCAGTAGAGATGAGCAGTTGAGATACTTAAGATATAATTCTGTAGCTGCTATTGGATATTTAAGCAGCTCCATATCATATATATCATATATATACTTTGCCTCTTTTTGATTCATCATATTGATTTATACTTCTAGAAGATTCTATCTTATCTATCTTGCTTAATCTTAATAATTTATATAATACTTGTTGTTATTTGTATCTTAGCACGTATTTGTTATCTTATTTAGATGTGTTTGTTGTTTGTTTAGTTTACATGTTTGTATTAGTCTAGTGATCTGTGATTCCAGTTAACAGCAATACCCACTTTTGAGAAGAAAAATTTTCAAAAATTTTGTTTTTCTTTGTTAACTTATCTTCTGCGAGCACAAACTAGTTTAGTTTTAGGACAAACTATTAGTTATTTTTGTTGCTCTTCTTGTTTTCTTAGAGCCTCTTGATATATTTTCTAGACAGTTAAATTGGTTTTTGCAATTTTTTTTCTTGGTTGTTTGTGTCCGAATGATCATTAGGGAGAGTTGTCGATCTCTTTAATTTTTACTATATTCATAATATATTTTATTAGATTGTAATTTTCTTCTCTTAGTCTTTGTCTTGCTGGTTTATTCTAATTTTTACTTTCTAATCTAGCTATTGTCACTGTACTATCTGTATAGATCTTGATTTTCTTTTTTTTTAACATAATTAAAAGCATACACTAAATACTCAGTAGCTCTGCTTTTGTTAAGAATGGCCAGTTTTTTGCTTTAAGATAACTTTCATTAATAATTTCTTCTTCTTCTTCATTTATTAAGACCTAGCTCACTTTTATTTTATCTATATCTGCAAGAATTAATTTTTCATTTCTCTTTAAAGAACTATTAGTATAATATATGAAATAAGTTAAGGTGCTGTCTTGTAATTTTTGGTTCTTTTCTACTAAATAGTTCTGTGTAGTTAGACTGATTTGTTAGTTTTTAATAACTTCTATATCCAAATCATAAATCTGAATATTTTGCAGTACTTTTTCATTTGTAGATATTTTTAGCTTATCACAACTATATAAAGAGAACAGTATTTCTTGATGAACTTTAAGAGCTTTTTTCTTTTATTAATCTACTAGTCATAATATAGAACCTTAAATTTTTTTTCTATTTAGTTAGCTTCTGCAGAAGTTTTCTTCTTTTTCTTGGTTAAGATCAAAATCTTCATATTTTTCAATCTTGTATTTCTTATAACTAGGTCAAAATTTGTTTTTTTAGTGTTTTGTAAGAATTCTCATTTTAACTTGTTAAGGATTTATTGAATTTCTGGATATTCGTTTTCTTTTCTTTTTTTAGCTTTAACCAAAATCTATTCTTTCTTTCTCTTATCTGTTTTTAATAAGTTTGATAAAATCTGAAGTATTAAGAGCTGAAGCTACCTAACTTGTATTCTGGTTTGACCAATCTGCTTTTTTTATTTTCAATTACTAATTTCTCAATTGTTTGAAACTATTTTGTGCTTTTCTTCTTACTTGACTTATTCTTTAGCATCTTAAGTTGCAAACATGTTATTATATAGTCTTCTGACTATAATAGCAGTTGTTTAAGTAAAATTATATTAAGTTTTCTAAATGTTGCTACTACTGCTAAAGTAAACTTCTTCTTAGTTGAGTGGTGTGATCTGCTTGTAAAAGCTTAGAACCTATCTAGTAAACTTATCTGCAGAAGGAATTAGTAGTGTGGCCTGCTTGTAAAGGTACAGAATCTATCTGATAATACCTATCTAAAAAAGACTAGATTATATGTTAAACTGGATAATAGATGGCTCTAACAGATGATGTATTTAAAGATAAATTAATTAATCATACTGATAGTCTTATAGATAAATATGTAATGATTCTAGAATTTGGACTAACTAATATATCACATGTCCTGGATAAGGTTAAATAGATTAGCATAAAAAACTCAGATCAGAGGATTTAATTAGATAATTTAAATAATAGATAGGTTATAGATATAATATTTAGTGTAGAACATAGTAATAAAAAGACTACTTAAATTAAATGCTCAAAAGACACAGGTATGGCTAAAATGTACCCTTGTTAGTAGAGTTCTGCAATTTGATTTGATTTGATTTAATTTGATCAAATATTCAAATCAAATTCAAATCATAGATTTATTTGATTTGATTAAATTCAAATTGACAAAATATTTGATTTGATTTGACAAATATTTGAAGATTTGAATTGATTTGAAGTGAAACAATAGATTCAATAACTATTTATGCAAAATTTTATTATAATAACTTGCTATTTTTATTCTAACTAACTAAGAGTATTTTGATTAGAAGAATATTTTTTATTTAATATACAAAATCAATTGGCTCAGTAACATTTTATATAAATTAAGATTTTTGAAAAGTGTTAAAATTTTCAAAATTTTTAATAATATTCAAATATTATTTGATTTGATTTGATTTGATCAAATCAAATTCAAATTAAAAATTTATTTAATTTGATTAATATTTAATTTGATTTGATTTAACTTTAAGGAACCCTACTTGTCAGAATGTACTTGTCTAAAGCTTCTTTGAAAAAAGCACTACATGATCCTACAATCTAATAAAAGCAACAAGCCAAAAAGGCTAATCTTAATTATAAAAAAAAATGATAGAGAATAAATATATTATATAAAACATTTCATGCAGTTGATCATTAGCCAATCAGATTGTGCACATGTGATCTATGTATAAATCACTCAAATATATTATATTTTAATTATATTTCAGCTTTCAGTAATTGAATTTGGATGATCTTATCACCTTTAAGTTCATAACAATAAGCTAATTTGAATAGTGATGGTTTCATCTTGATTGGACTGGTGTTGCAAAGATATGTTTCAAAATAGTTTTTTTCTAAGATTAACACTAGATCTAGTTATTAGTTTCTTTTTAGATTATGAATTAATTTTAATTTCAAATATAATAAAAATAATTTTATTAGTTTAATATATTTTTAAATACTAAATATATATTTTTTTTTTAAGTTTTTGAAAGTAAGATTATACTCTCTGTATTTTTATTAGTTTTATTAATTATAGATATATTAATATAATATAATATAATTAAGCAACTTAAAAAACAGAAAATTCAGGCTAATTTAAACTTTATTTAATAAGGTTTTTATTTGTTTAAATCCAAGAGATTAGGAGATATAAAAGCTTACTTGGAAAGTCCTGAATAGAGAGGTAGCACAGATCTTTAATAGCACTATATAAAGGATTATCATCTGAGAAACCAGACACTGAAAGCAAACTGAATGAGGACTAAGTATTTGGTAAGCATTATACCAACCAGGCCACTGGATAATCAGAGAAAAAGGATTTATTCAGAATATCAAGAGATACTCACTAGTCCCTCTCAGGTCATTTGGATTAGAAGTTTGGGATACTGACAGTTGGCATCGAAGTACTGTTAATAGTTCGTAAAATGGGTGCTAGAGTTTAGATAAACTTTGCAAAGGCAAAGAGTATATAATGGTAGTAGAGGTAAAAAACTATAAATATTTGGCTGTGGCCTAGATGTAAATTACCAAAAATCTAAGTGATATATATATGGGACATGGACCACTCTAGTAGGTTTATTACAAGGATAAAGGAGCTCTATATATTAGTATGGGTCTGCTTTGAAGTTCTAAGAGGCTTTCACAGCAATTTTTCTTCGAAGAAAATATTTGATAGCACTAAGTTAATTAGAGTAGTAATACTTTTATTAATATAATAAAGTCAGTGATGCTTATATAGTAATTATTCTAGCATTTGAACCATAAGTTAATAAAATATGCCAGACTCTTAAGTGATTATCTTAATATTAAAAAAAATAAAAAATAAAAAAATAACTCATATGATTTAATTAATATCTTAAAATAAAATCTGATCAAAATGCCTAAACTCTATTTTTAATACTAAAAAGAACCCAAAAAATGTCTTTTACAAAATTTTAAATTTTTTTTAAAAATCAGAAAAATTTTGTTTTAATTAGATTTTGTTTTAATCTGTGACAATTAATAATGAATCATTAGCTAACATGTTTTTTAAAAAATATCAATTGATCTCTAATACTATAATATATTATATATAGCAAAAAACTATTAACTTTAAAAATTAATTCTTTTTTTTTGCAATAGAAAACTTTAAAATTAAACTGCTTTCTAAAGATTTATCTATCTATCTTCTTTTCTATTAGAAAAATATTATAAAATATTTTAACTACTACTGTTTAAGATATTTAAGAGTAGAGTGTCTGTAGATCATTTTTCATATGATCTACATAGCAAATTAAAATTTTATATAGATTTCAAAATTCGTCTCTGATAAAACTTTTTAGAATTGTAACTAATATTCACCAAATTTTTGCAGTATTTAATTTGGGATCTCTTATTTATAGCAGTAAAATTATAAACACTATATC
>CAJVPZ010000517.1:0-18863 GCA_910592135.1 Racocetra fulgida | reverse complement strand
TTTACCTATTAATATATAATTTTTAAGGCCTGACACAGGCCTATAACTGTGACCTATCAGATTCTCTTTTCTTTTTCTTCACCTTTTCATCTTTGTATTTGTTTTTTAGTTTTAGTTTCCATTTTTTTAGTATCTCCCCTTTAGTATTAGTATTAGTGTTAGTAAAAATTTTTTTTTCTTTCCACTTCTCTCAAGAAGATGTCATCAGATTAGTGATATCCTATTGTAAGACGGTGGTCTGATAGTATTCATCTAAGAGAGATAGTGTTTCTATTTTAAAACTTATTATGATATATTTATAGTATATCTGCTCAGTGCAGCCGATTGCTTGTAAGTGCTCTTGAAGTAACTGTGGGATGCCACTTTTAAATATTATGCTAAGGCCTTTTATAATACCATACAATCATAAAGTAATAAAAGAGACTAAAGGCAAGATGGCCTAAGTGAAAAAAAAAAAAAAGCAATAATTGTCACAGATTAAAACAAAATCTGATCAAAATGAAATTTTGCTGTTTTTTAAAGAAAATTTAAAATTTTTTGAAGGACATTTTTTGAAGTTCTTTTTAGCATTAGAGGTAGGGTTTAGGGTTAGGTTTATTAATAAATGAGTATATATAAGTTTTATAGGCTCTAAGGGTAAACATAAGAGGTCTCAGTTTCATTTTGATCAGATTTTATTTTAATCTGCGACAATAATTATTAATCTGATTACTTTAGTAAAATCAAATATATTTAAATTTAATAAAAGATAATAAATTTAAGTAAATCATGTTGCAACAGCAAAAACTTTCGGTTAAATTTGAATTGTTTCAAAATTATTTAAATAAATCTACTTTAGCTATTTTCTTCTTCGTAATTTTCTATTTATTTCTTTCTATTAACTTAATCAAACTTCTTATGTTATTTCAAATTATTCTTTTACTTTATTTCTTGTTATTGTTCTATTAATATTTTATATTCTTATAATCATTTTTTTAATTTTGCACAAATTATCTTTATATAATTCAAGTTATTTTGATTTTTCTTACTTATTTCTTTAATTAATTTTTATTTTTTTTATTTTATTCTTTTTATTTTTTTTTATTTTACATTTTATTTTGTATCTTTTACTATTTTAATATTCAAAATATCTTTGCAAAAGTTGGGCAAAAGTGCTAGACTTAATGTTAAAAAGTGTGCTGATTTTTTAAAAATGACTACTAGCAGTAACTTATCTCAGTTAGATATAGCGCAGACTGAATCACAGGCTTATAATACATCTGAAACTACTATACATTATTCTCTTATACCTTCTGATAGTTAAAATTCATTTATAAAATTTTGCTCAATTTATAAATTTTCTTTTTATTGTAATTAGTTTATTTATATTTAAAATAATTTAGTTCGTTCAGATATAGCTGAATTAAAAAAGATGATTCTAAATCTTACTGAGTAAGTTGATCATTTAGAGGAGAAGATTTCTGATATAGATAATAGAATGTTAGCTGGTCTGAACGATTTGAATAAAGTCAAATTTATTTATTTTTTTTCTTTGGCAATCCTGTTTACTTTATTTTGAAAACAAACTTTTATCCTTATATATAAAGAAATCTAAATTTACAATATTTTAATCAAAGGTAAACTCGCCCATGGCTTTAGCTTGCAAATGCTAAAACATCCACTTATAGTCAGGATGAAACATTAAACCACTGTATTATATCCAGATATAACTGGCCTAGTAAACAACTGGCCTCTTCCAGAGATCCAGAACTTATTCTAGACTTATTTCCCCCAGATTCATCAACTGTCTGTTGCACTGCCCTGTTAAGATTTCTGCTCTACAATAGAATGTCACCAATCTGATAACACTTTCTTATAAAAAAGGAAAAAAAAAAAAAAAGAGATAATAGAAAACGAAAAAAAGTATAAAAAATAAAACTAATACATCAAAGAAAACGAGTACCAATATTAAAGAGTATAAAAAAACTAAATTAAAAATCTAAAAGAAACTATCGTTAAAAAGAAGAAAATCTGCTAACTAGACGAAAACTTCTAACTATACAAATTAATAAACTACTATTAAGAATAAAAGTCTTGACTACACTATAACTTGTGCTAAAGTTTAAAAATTATATACTAGACACTAGACAAATTAGTCTTTACTTCTACATTTATCTATCTAATATATCAAAGTAAAAAACCTAATAGGAAAACTTTATTGATTAGCTTAGTTGTGAAGAGGTCAGAGCCAAGTCTCAAAGCATCGTTTGTATAGATATCTATTGCATTTGAGGCATATATATACATGTGTTTGTTGTTCTGTTCTGATTTGAGAGATAAACAATACTAACTTGTTTGATATACATGATATTAATCATTTGAAAAGAGTAAGCTAAAATGTCTACTTTTTACAAAAATTTTTTTGAAAAAAAGTAGTGGGCCAATGAGAGTATATGAGATTCTTCTTGTAAGTTTTATAGTTATATAGTCTAGCTTCTCTATTTCTATCAATTTAAAAGTGCATATTGGCTACTTTTACAGATTTGTTTCTAAAATAACTCTTTAGTTTAAATGCTAAATATCTTGAGGAGTCCATTAAGAAAAAAAACTTGTTCTTAAAGAAAACTGTCTGTTTTTTTGACATCTGCTTTTTAGTATATCACACCTAAACGCTTAGACTTCATCGACAACAAGCTGCTTTTACTTATAGGACCAAGTTTAATATCAACTTTGTTGCTTTTCTATATGTTATACTGTAGTTTGATTTTTGTTATTGTTAACTAGAGAATCGTCGAATAAAGTCAAATTTATTAAAGTAATTTTAATTTTATATTTATTATTTGAGTATTTCTATTTGTACACTAATGTATATATATATTGTTACACCAAATTATTAGAAAAGCCAATTAAATTTAAGATTAGGTGTAACATATAGATTATTTTTTCATGTAACAAAAACAAACTTTTTTAGTGAAAAAATTAAAAAATCCAAATATCTCAAAATTTCACATATGAAACCATCTTTAGTATTCTAATTAAAAAAATTCCTTGCTAAATTTTGCATATAACTATATTCTTGCTAAAATCCCAAGTCTTGCTCTAACTCTAAAGTTAAAGAAATTTAAATTTTTTTAATAAAAATTTGTTTGTTTATTTTATTATACGTATACAAACACATGTGTAGATTTAGAAATTTTCTTATTATTTATAATTAATTTAATTTAATTTAATAATATTTTATTTTTAATAGCAAATATATACTTCTGTTATAAAACAATTAATAACTTATAATATTTACCTGACTAAGGATGAATTAAAAAAAGTAATAAAGGACTACTTAATCAAACACAAAATGATTTTTATGAAATATGAAGACTAGGCAGTAAAATACATATTACAAAAATAAATTCATAAAACCTATAAATGTATATATTTTGATTTAGTTTGCAATTAATAAAAATAGATTTCTCTAAATAAATTAAATATAATAATATTTGAATTTTAAATAATTTTATTTTTGACAAAAAATTTAATAATTAATTCAATTTATTTAATTTATTATATCTGTTTTATCTTGATTTTTATTTTTTTAAAAAATTTAATTTAATTTTTTTTTTTTTTTTTTAATTTTAAAAGATGAGGCCATGCCTCTAATTTTATTGAAATTTAATCGAATTTCTTTATAAGAAATACATACAAGAAAGAAATTATATTTGAACCTCATATCTAGAGAATATTTAAGACTAAAGACTCAGACACAATGTTACAATACATAATAATATAATTATCTGCGGCCTAAACCTACCAGAGTGGCTATAGCTCATCTAAATTTGGGAATTTAAAAGTAAGTTGTGAAAATCAAATTAGTATTTGCTCTATTTTGGATACCATAATTCTAATTTAGGACTAGCAATTGAGTAAAATGATGGTTGAGGTTGGTGTGATAAAGTAGATACAGAAGACAATTGGTTAACAGAAATATTAGTTTGGAATCTAGAGATGCAGTATAAAATCCAAATAGAGTTATAAATTTGTTTGTTGAGGTGTAAAAGAAATTTGATTATAAGTGATACTGCAGTTTTCTTAGATAAAGTGAAATCAGTAAGAACAGATATGATTTTAATAGGAACAAGACCAGAAATTGTTGATAGAAGAGATGGTACATTTGGTAAGTTGTGGATTTGCATACATTGAAGATTTAGGATTTGTTGATGTATATTAGCAATAGATTCAGTTGAAGAATCAAGATTAGATAGGTTTATTGTTGATTGAAGTAAATTACTGATCAAATCTTGGAGAGGCTGAGGTGTTGGACATGTAATTCAGTGAAGTGCAATACTAGTTTGGTTGCATTGGTGGCATATTGGTAGATATGCAGAGTTGTGTTTATGTAAAATGTGTGGAGCAGGCAAATCATCAAGTAAGATTTTAATACGAAATGATTTCAAAGTAGATGTTTGGAAGCTGTGAATCTGATTAGAGATTTGAAACCATTGTTGGAATTGGTTTTGTGATGACCAAAGGGCATAGATATAAGCATAGCAAATTGTTTAAATAAATTATCTAATTGGCAACTCTACTAAAAAGTTGTTAAAAAGAAGAGTATAGTTTGAGTTATATATATTGTAGGATTTAAATATTAAATAAGGTGTATTAAAATGGCTTCAAGCTAGTTGGTCAGCCCGATTATTAAATTTATCATCTTGATAAGCATCAACCTTGTGAAAGACAACTTGTAAGTTGTATAAATTGATGAAATTAATTAAAGTATACCATAGTGAATGATATGGTGTTTGAATAAAAGATAAGGCAAGTGAAGCCTGATTGATGTTATTATATTTAGAAATTACAGATTGTGAATCTGTATAAATATAGACTGTGCAATTTCTAGGTACTGTAATGAGTGCAGATATAATAGCAGTAAGCTCAGCCATAAAAGAGCATAGCCAGAGCTTAATTTGTGCTTGAAAAAAGTACACAATATTGTTGTTTTGGATTTGTATCTATCCAATTCCCATAGAGCATTGAGGTGTTCCAAGTTCTATAACTGAACCATCTGTATAGAAAGAAAGCTCAAAATAGTTGTGATTGTAATTAGCGATTGTCTGAAGAGTGTTAGTTAAAATATTGGCTTTGAAAATGTCTGGTATTTATGTTATAGCAATAGAAATATTAGGGGCAGGTGGGATTTGAAGTGGATGCCGACAGGCAATAGAGTATATTAAGTCAAGGTGATTGGCATTCAAGTTAACAGATTTGGTTGTAGAATTAACTCTGCCAAAGAACTTGGTAGCAAGATTAATAGGAATAAGAATAGTACATCTATTGGCAATAAGATTAGAGTTTAGAGGGCAGTCTGAACATCGGTAGGTAGTAATAGGTGGTGTTGGATATAAGTGAATAAATTGAGATTCAATAGAACATTGCCAGTGTGTAATAAGAATATGTTCAGAAGGAGTGGGCTGCCTGCATACTTTACCAATAATAATTTGATTATTAAGTTTTGTAATAAGCCAGGGTTTAGAGCTTGATGAAAAATGTCTAGTAGTATAGTATCAGAGAGTTGAATGTGATTATACAAAGTTCTAGATGAATAATGACTAATAACATTATTTTCAAGGGTAGTAAATCATAATAGTTGTCTTCCTTTAGGAATTTTATGAATTCTGGGTGAGATATGCTGCCAACTGAGAAGGCAAGAATTATCAAAAGAAGTAAGTTGATCTAAGAATAAAATATAATGAAAATAAAGTTGTTTTTTGAAATTAAGATATTGTGGATATGTAGATAATATAGATTTTAAAGATAAAGAGTTAGTAGAGATAGTATGTGGGATCTGCTATGAAATATTAGAAGCAATAGAAAGTCCAAGGTGTTTAAATAATTGAATAATTTTAAAACTTGTAGTTTGCTTATTAGGTCCATTAATTATAGGATTAGAATGTGATAGTATATTTGTTAGAGACTATAGGTTGTTTTGGAGTTGTTGAAGACGAATATAGAAACTACATTCTAAGAGGTCCATGTTGTTAAGACGTTAAGACATTTAATATAGTTTGAAATGTGGTGTTGAAGTTGAATATCCCAAATATTACGAATATTATATAATTGTGGATGTAGAAGTATAGTAGTAGAAATAGTATAGCTAAGCTTAGCTTTGCGCTTAACAAGCCCAATATGATGTGTAAGTATTTTTTTGCAAGTGTTCTGGCTGAGGACCAAATTCTGGAGATAATATTCAATTGTAGATATAATGACAGTATTGATGATATAATGAGTATATGTGTCTGTAATGTGTTTAGGGTCTGCAATTTGTATTAGATGAAAAGATTTATTGATAATTAGTTGTGTTTGTTTGTGGTGTTTGTTATTAAATGTGACCCAACAGCCAAGGGTTCATGGTGTAAGTATAGAGAAAGAGCATGGTTGTTGAAGTAAATAAGTTGATATGTTGAAGGAGGATTGTTTGTAATAAGTAGGGATTTGAAGGGATTGACTTGAATATTAGCTATCTTGTAAAAGGATTTTGCAACAGAGATAATATTTGATAGTTCATTTTGTAAGAATGCAATCCATAGAGTGTTATCCATATAAGCAAGAACAGAATAGTAAGCTTGAAGTTTATTGAATATTTTGTTTTTAAGGTTGGTAATCCAAGATATTTTAGTAGTATATCCAGTAAAGTGTTGATGGATATAAGTAATAAGTGGGTCATAATATATTCTCCAAAGTAGTGGAAAAATAGTTTCACCTTGGTTTATACCATTATGCACAGGATATGATGGAGTAAGTCCCAAATTAATAATAACTTGGTTATGTTGGTCTGTAAAGAGGTTATGAATAATATTAATAATTGGAGTAGGTAAAGAAAGGCGAAGTAGTGATTGTTGTAAAAGAGTAAGATTCACAGAATCATAAGCTTTACTCATATCTTGAGATAGTAGCCATATGTCCTTATGATTGCATGATGCATCTTCTATAAGACTATTAAGAATATATATAGGGATTGAGATGCTATTGCCAGGTAAGGCAACATAATTAAAGGGAGATAGAATAGGATGCTTTAAAAATATGATATTAAGTCTATTGGTAAGTATTTTGATATAGGTTTTTTGAATATGTTCTATAAGGCTGATTGGCCATGTGAGGTTAAGATCATCATTAAAGGTGTTATACTTAGGAATTGGGTAGATTCTGCCATGTTTCCATTATTTTAGAATATGATCAGTGGTGAGACATTGATTAAAAAGAGCAGTGAGAGCTTGAATGCATTTGGTACCAGCATGTTTAAGCATTTCATAGCTTATACCAGTGGGACTACATGCTTTGCTATTAGGGAGTTTTGCAATAGTGCAAAGAACTTCATCATCTGTAATAGGTGCAGTAAGGCTGTTATACCAGTTAGGATCAATATATGAGTGTGGTGTATAATGTTGATGCCAGAAATTAGTGAATAATGTTTCATTAATAGGTTTATGGGCAGTTCAGTTTTTAAAGTATGATTGAATGTACTGTTTAATGAGTTGGGGTTCAGTGATAAGCTCATTAGCTAGTTTGATATTTAAAAATTGGATAGGTGAGTAGTATCGGTTGAGAATGCTATTGATTGCCTGTATAGGCTTTGTAACAAGAGTATTGTATCTTTTCTCTAATGTGTCTTGAATTTGTTATCGTAAGAGCAAAGAGTTTTTAATATGCTGTGCATGGTAGAGTTGTTTCCAAGTTTCTTGAGCTAGAGAGGAAAGAAGTTGAAGGTTATATTAAGACTTGAGATTAAGAGTATCAATCTGAGCATTTATATAGGAAATACTAATAGTATTGTCAGTACTAGTATTTTTGACTATTTTAATAAGGTGCCTAAGTTTTTTAAGAGATAGATAAAGTAAGGTATGGTGTGGAGTATATTTATGGTTATAGCAGCATTTGCGGCTAATTTTGTTAGGGATAGATTGTATTGCTGAATAGATAATAAAGTGTTCGATTTTATGCCAGGTAGTATCGATACTTTCTGAGGTTTCAATAGTAAGAGGCATATGGTAAGACAGAAATTTAGATGTTAAAAGGCTGAAAATTCTGTCCACTTGTCTGATGACATAAGCTTGTAGTTAAAAATTTTACGGCTGATGCCAGTATGCTGTCGTGGTGGTTTGCTATATGCATTAGGAAAGATCTAAGATGCTAAGAGAATAAGGTGATTACTAGATGTACTTGTCTTACTGTCATCAAGTTTATAGGATAAAAGAAACTGTATACTGAATTGGTCAGTCCAAATATAATTAATACGGCTGTTGCTAATATTGTTGGACCAAGTATAGTAGGTATTGTTGAAGTGAATACCAATATAATATATATTAAAATAATATAAGAAGTTAATGAGCTTAAATTTTGAAGATGAACTATATGTATTGTCTTGTATATTGAAGTCTTTAAGAACTATTGGATGGAGATTTTGCTCAAAAGCTTGTTTAATCCAATTAATAACTGTTTCTTGTGTAGTATTTCTTTTAGTTAGATCTGTAAATGAGAGATAGACAGATATGATATGGAGTTTGATTTGATTTTTAAAGAAGAGGTCTAGAGCAATAGCTTCACCAGGATGTGTTTAGCAGCTGTATACATATAGTTTAAGGTGGTTACAGATCATAATAGCAGTTCCTTCAGCTAAGATCTCTGAATTGGCCCAGTAATATGTAAATAAATCATTGTTGCAGAAGAATAAGTAAGGTTTGTTAGAAATTTTAGTTTCAGTTATGCTTGCAATGGTGATGTTATTATGGAGACAATAGTTTTGCTATGCTTCTCTTTTAGTCACTGAATTGAAGCCTCAAACATTATGAGTAGCAATGTTGAGATGCAAATCTTTAATGTGATTAGAGTTTTGGCAAGAGAAGCTATTAGTGAAGTTGTTGTTTGCAGATAAAGAGTCTGGAGTAGCTGAGCTTGGAGTATTGTTATTAGGATCTTGAAAAAAAGAAAATAAATCTGCAGGTAAATGTTCAAGTTTATCTAAGTGTGATTCAGAGACTGTTGGTGATAATGTAAATGTTGTATATAGAATATTTTCTGGAATTTCTATTGAGTTAAATAAATTATATTTAAATGTTTTTTTAGTTCTAATAGGCAAGTTTAAGTATTTAGTTATTAAAAATTATTAATTAAAGTGTGATTAGGAAGCAGATGTTAGTTGTAAGGTAGGTATACATATATTTCATTGGAGGAGTAATTAATTGAAAGTGTAATATTGTTATGTAAATATTAATAGAATTTGAAATAGTTCAAAAAGATGAAAGTATACAAAATTATAAATATCAAATTATATAAGTGAAAAAATAAAAACTAAATAAAATAAGATTTTAATAATATAATAATTTGAAATATATTAAATTAAATTAAATTTTTATGCAGAGGACCATTTATTTGATGATCAGACTCAATGTACAGAGCAGACTATGGAATTCTGTGCAGCTGTGAGAACCGAGCTTAAAATGGCGAGCGACTCTGTAGAAGAAACATTATTGAAGTCACCTCCAACATTTTTAGAGCTCTGTGACTTCAATTTCTGTTATAATACATTTCTCTCCTTTTATAATCTACCACTCTTACTCTATAATCAAACACTTAGAACATTCTTAAACCATTTAAAAAATCAAAAATTTAATAACAATATTACACTTTCAATTAATTACTCCTCCAATGAAATATATGTATACCTACCTTACAACTAACATCTGCTTCCTAATCACACTTTAATTAATAATTTTTAATAACTAAATACTTAAACTTGCCTATTAGAACTAAAAAAACATTTAAATATAATTTATTTAACTCAATAGAAATTCCAGAAAATATTCTATATACAACATTTACATTATCACCAACAGTCTCTGAATCACACTTAGATAAACTTGAACATTTACCTGCAGATTTATTTTCTTTTTTTCAAGATCCTAATAACAATACTCCAAGCTCAGCTACTCCAGACTCTTTATCTGCAAACAACAACTTCACTAATAGCTTCTCTTGCCAAAACTCTAATCACATTAAAGATTTGCATCTCAACATTGCTACTCATAATGTTTGAGGCTTCAATTCAGTGACTAAAAGAGAAGCATAGCAAAACTATTGTCTCCATAATAACATCACCATTGCAAGCATAACTGAAACTAAAATTTCTAACAAACCTTACTTATTCTTCTGCAACAATGATTTATTTACATATTACTGGGCCAATTCAGAGATCTTAGCTGAAGGAACTGCTATTATGATCTGTAACCACCTTAAACTATATGTATACAGCTGCTAAACACATCCTGGTGAAGCTATTGCTCTAGACCTCTTCTTTAAAAATCAAATCAAACTCCATATCATATCTGTCTATCTCTCATTTACAGATCTAACTAAAAGAAATACTACACAAGAAACAGTTATTAATTGGATTAAACAAGCTTTTGAGCAAAATCTCCATCCAATAGTTCTTAAAGACTTCAATATACAAGACAATACATATAGTTCATCTTCAAAATTTAAGCTCATTAACTTCTTATATTATTTTAATATATATTATATTGGTATTCACTTCAACAATACCTACTATACTTGGTCCAACAATATTAGCAACAGCCGTATTAATTATATTTGGACTGACCAATTCAGTATACAGTTTCTTTTATCCTATAAACTTGATGACAGTAAGACAAGTACATCTAGTAATCACCTTATTCTCTTAGCATCTTAGATCTTTCCTAATGCATATAGCAAACCACCACGACAGCATACTGGCATCAGCCGTAAAATTTTTAACTACAAGCTTATGTCATCAGACAAGTGGACAGAATTTTCAGCCTTTTAACATCTAAATTTCTGTCTTACCATATGCCTCTTACTATTGAAACCTCAGAAAGTATCGATACTACCTGGCATAAAATCGAACACTTTATTATCTATTCAGCAATACAATCTATCCCTAACAAAATTAGCCGCAAATGCTGCTATAACCATAAATATACTCCACACCATACCTTACTTTATCTATCTCTTAAAAAACTTAGGCACCTTATTAAAATAGTCAAAAATACTAGTACTGACAATACTATTAGTATTTCCTATATAAATGCTCAGATTGATACTCTTAATCTCAAGTCTTAATATAACCTTCAACTTCTTTCCTCTCTAGCTCAAGAAACTTGGAAACAACTCTACCATGCACAGCATATTAAAAACTCTTTGCTCTTACGATAACAAATTCAAGACACATTAGAGAAAAGATACAATACTCTTGTTACAAAGCCTATACAGGCAATCAATAGCATTCTCAACCGATACTACTCACCTATCCAATTTTTAAATATCAAACTAGCTAATGAGCTTATCACTGAACCCCAACTCATTAAACAGTACATTCAATCATACTTTAAAAACTGAACTGCCCATAAACCTATTAATGAAACATTATTCACTAATTTCTGGCATCAACATTATACACCACACTCATATATTGATCCTAACTGGTATAACAGCCTTACTGCACCTATTACAGATGATGAAGTTCTTTGCACTATTGCAAAACTCCCTAATAGCAAAGCATGTAGTCCCACTGGTATAAGCTATGAAATGCTTAAACATGCTGGTACCAAATGCATTCAAGCTCTCACTGCTCTTTTTAATCAATGTCTCACCACTGATCATATTCTAAAATAATGGAAACATGGCAGAATCTACCCAATTCCTAAGTATAACACCTTTAATGATGATCTTAACCTCACATGGCCAATCAGCCTTATAGAACATATTCAAAAAACCTATATCAAAATACTTACCAATAGACTTAATATCATATTTTTAAAGCATCCTATTCTATCTCCCTTTAATTATGTTGCCTTACCTGGCAATAGCATCTCAATCCCTATATATATTCTTAATAGTCTTATAGAAGATGCATCATGCAATCATAAGGACATATGGCTACTATCTCAAGATATGAGTAAAGCTTATGATTCTGTGAATCTTACTCTTTTACAACAATCACTACTTCGCCTTTCTTTACCTACTCCAATTATTAATATTATTCATAACCTCTTTACAGACCAACATAACCAAGTTATTATTAATTTGGGACTTACTCCATCATATCCTGTGCATAATGGTATAAACCAAGGTGAAACTATTTTTCCACTACTTTGGAGAATATATTATGACCCACTTATTACTTATATCCATCAACACTTTACTGGATATACTACTAAAATATCTTGGATTACCAACCTTAAAAACAAAATATTCAATAAACTTCAAGCTTACTATTCTGTTCTTGCTTATATGGATAACACTCTATGGATTGCATTCTTACAAAATGAACTATCAAATATTATCTCTGTTGCAAAATCCTTTTACAAGATAGCTAATATTCAAGTCAATCCCTTCAAATCCCTACTTATTACAAACAATCCTCCTTCAACATATCAACTTATTTACTTCAACAACCATGCTCTTTCTCTATACTTACACCATGAACCCTTGGCTGTTGGGTCACATTTAATAACAAACACCACAAACAAACACAACTAATTATCAATAAATCTTTTCATCTAATACAAATTGCAGACCCTAAACACATTACAGACACATATACTCATTATATCATCAATACTGTCATTATATCTACAATTGAATATTATCTCCAGAATTTGGTCCTCAGCCAGAACACTTGCAAAAAAATACTTACACATCATATTGGGCTTGTTAAGCGCAAAGCTAAGCTTAGCTATACTATTTCTACTACTATACTTCTACATCCACAATTATATAATATTCGTAATATTTGGGATATTCAACTTCAACACCACATTTCAAACTATATTAAATGTCTTAACGTCTTAACAACATGGACCTCTTAGAATGTAGTTTCTATATTCGTCTTCAACAACTCCAAAACAACCTATAGTCTCTAACAAATATACTATCACATTCTAATCCTATAATTAATGGACCTAATAAGCAAACTACAAGTTTTAAAATTATTCAATTATTTAAACACCTTGGACTTTCTATTGCTTCTAATATTTCATAGCAGATCCCACATACTATCTCTACTAACTCTTTATCTTTAAAATCTATATTATCTACATATCCACAATATCTTAATTTCAAAAAACAACTTTATTTTCATTATATTTTATTCTTAGATCAACTTACTTCTTTTGATAATTCTTGCCTTCTCAGTTGGCAGCATATCTCACCCAGAATTCATAAAATTCCTAAAGGAAGACAACTATTATGATTTACTACCCTTGAAAATAATGTTATTAGTCATTATTCATCTAGAACTTTGTATAATCACATTCAACTCTCTGATACTATACTACTAGACATTTTTCATCAAGCTCTAAACCCTGGCTTATTACAAAACTTAATAATCAAATTATTATTGGTAAAGTATGCAGGCAGCCCACTCCTTCTGAACATATTCTTATTACACACTGGCAATGTTCTATTGAATCTCAATTTATTCACTTATATCCAACACCACCTATTACTACCTACCGATGTTCAGACTGCCCTCTAAACTCTAATCTTATTGCCAATAGATGTACTATTCTTATTCCTATTAATCTTGCTACCAAGTTCTTTGGCAGAGTTAATTCTACAACCAAATCTGTTAACTTGAATGCCAATCACCTTGACTTAATATACTCTATTGCCTGTCGGCATCCACTTCAAATCCCACCTGCCCCTAATATTTCTATTGCTATAACATAAATACCAGACATTTTCAAAGCCAATATTTTAACTAACACTCTTCAGACAATCGCTAATTACAATCACAACTATTTTGAGCTTTCTTTCTATACAGATGGTTCAGTTATAGAACTTGGAACACCTCAATGCTCTATGGGAATTGGATAGATACAAATCCAAAACAACAATATTGTGTACTTTTTTCAAGCACAAATTAAGCTCTGGCTATGCTCTTTTATGGCTGAGCTTACTGCTATTATATCTGCACTCATTACAGTACCTAGAAATTGCACAGTCTATATTTATACAGATTCACAATCTGTAATTTCTAAATATAATAACATCAATCAGGCTTCACTTGCCTTATCTTTTATTCAAACACCATATCATTCACTATGGTATACTTTAATTAATTTCATCAATTTATACAACTTACAAGTTGTCTTTCACAAGGTTGATGCTTATCAAGATGATAAATTTAATAATCGGGCTGACCAACTAGCTTGAAGCCATTTTAATACACCTTATTTAATATTTAAATCCTACAATATATATAACTCAAACTATACTCTTCTTTTTAACAACTTTTTAGTAGAGTTGCCAATTAGATAATTTATTTAAACAATTTGCTATGCTTATATCTATGCCCTTTGGTCATCACAAAACCAATTCCAACAATGGTTTCAAATCTCTAATCAGATTCACAGCTTCCAAACATCTACTTTGAAATCATTTCGTATTAAAATCTTACTTGATGATTTGCCTGCTCCACACATTTTACATAAACACAACTCTGCATATCTACCAATATGCCACCAATGCAACCAAACTAGTATTGCACTTCACTGAATTACATGTCCAACACCTCAGCCTCTCCAAGATTTGATCAGTAATTTACTTCAATCAACAATAAACCTATCTAATCTTGATTCTTCAACTGAATCTATTGCTAATATACATCAACAAATCCTAAATCTTCAATGTATGCAAATCCACAACTTACCAAATGTACCATCTCTTCTATCAACAATTTCTGGTCTTGTTCCTATTAAAATCATATCTGTTCTTACTGATTTCACTTTATCTAAGAAAACTGCAGTATCACTTATAATCAAATTTCTTTTACACCTCAACAAACAAATTTATAACTCTATTTGGATTTTATACTGCATCTCTAGATTCCAAACTAATATTTCTGTTAACCAATTGTCTTCTGTATCTACTTTATCACACCAACCTCAACCATCATTTTACTCAATTGCTAGTCCTAAATTAGAATTATGGTATCCAAAATAGAGCAAATACTAATTTGATTTTCACAACTTACTTTTAAATTCCCAAATTTAGATGAGCTATAGCCACTCTGGTAGGTTTAGGCCGCAGATAATTATATTATTATGTATTGTAACATTGTGTCTGAGTCTTTAGTCTTAAATATTCTCTAGATATGAGGTTCAAATATAATTTCTTTCTTGTATGTATTTCTTATAAAGAAATTCGATTAAATTTCAATAAAATTAGAGGCATGGCCTCATCTTTTAAAATTAAAAAAAAAAAAAAAAAATTAAATTAAATTTTTTAAAAAAATAAAAATCAAGATAAAACAGATATAATAAATTAAATAAATTGAATTAATTATTAAATTTTTTGTCAAAAATAAAATTATTTAAAATTCAAATATTATTATATTTAATTTATTTAGAGAAATCTATTTTTATTAATTGCAAACTAAATCAAAATATATACATTTATAGGTTTTATGAATTTATTTTTGTAATATGTATTTTACTGCCTAGTCTTCATATTTCATAAAAATCATTTTGTGTTTGATTAAGTAGTCCTTTATTACTTTTTTTAATTCATCCTTAGTCAGGTAAATATTATAAGTTATTAATTGTTTTATAACAGAAGTATATATTTGCTATTAAAAATAAAATATTATTAAATTAAATTAAATTAATTATAAATAATAAGAAAATTTCTAAATCTACACATGTGTTTGTATACGTATAATAAAATAAACAAACAAATTTTTATTAAAAAAATTTAAATTTCTTTAACTTTAGAGTTAGAGCAAGACTTGGGATTTTAGCAAGAATATAGTTATATGCAAAATTTAGCAAGGAATTTTTTTAATTAGAATACTAAAGATGGTTTCATATGTGAAATTTTGAGATATTTGGATTTTTTAATTTTTTCACTAAAAAAGTTTGTTTTTGTTACATGAAAAAATAATCTATATGTTACACCTAATCTTAAATTTAATTGGCTTTTCTAATAATTTGGTGTAACAATATATATATACATTAGTGTACAAATAGAAATACTCAAATAATAAATATAAAATTAAAATTACTTTAATAAATTTGACTTTATTCGACGATTCTCTAGTTAACAATAACAAAAATCAAACTACAGTATAACATATAGAAAAGCAACAAAGTTGATATTAAACTTGGTCCTATAAGTAAAAGCAGCTTGTTGTCGATGAAGTCTAAGCGTTTAGGTGTGATATACTAAAAAGCAGATGTCAAAAAAACAGACAGTTTTCTTTAAGAACAAGTTTTTTTTCTTAATGGACTCCTCAAGATATTTAGCATTTAAACTAAAGAGTTATTTTAGAAACAAATCTGTAAAAGTAGCCAATATGCACTTTTAAATTGATAGAAATAGAGAAGCTAGACTATATAACTATAAAACTTACAAGAAGAATCTCATATACTCTCATTGGCCCACTACTTTTTTTCAAAAAAATTTTTGTAAAAAGTAGACATTTTAGCTTACTCTTTTCAAATGATTAATATCATGTATATCAAACAAGTTAGTATTGTTTATCTCTCAAATCAGAACAGAACAACAAACACATGTATATATATGCCTCAAATGCAATAGATATCTATACAAACGATGCTTTGAGACTTGGCTCTGACCTCTTCACAACTAAGCTAATCAATAAAGTTTTCCTATTAGGTTTTTTACTTTGATATATTAGATAGATAAATGTAGAAGTAAAGACTAATTTGTCTAGTGTCTAGTATATAATTTTTAAACTTTAGCACAAGTTATAGTGTAGTCAAGACTTTTATTCTTAATAGTAGTTTATTAATTTGTATAGTTAGAAGTTTTCGTCTAGTTAGCAGATTTTCTTCTTTTTAACGATAGTTTCTTTTAGATTTTTAATTTAGTTTTTTTATACTCTTTAATATTGGTACTCGTTTTCTTTGATGTATTAGTTTTATTTTTTATACTTTTTTTCGTTTTCTATTATCTCTTTTTTTTTTTTTTTCCTTTTTTATAAGAAAGTGTTATCAGATTGGTGACATTCTATTGTAGAGCAGAAATCTTAACAGGGCAGTGCAACAGACAGTTGATGAATCTGGGGGAAATAAGTCTAGAATAAGTTCTGGATCTCTGGAAGAGGCCAGTTGTTTACTAGGCCAGTTATATCTGGATATAATACAGTGGTTTAATGTTTCATCCTGACTATAAGTGGATGTTTTAGCATTTGCAAGCTAAAGCCATGGGCGAGTTTACCTTTGATTAAAATATTGTAAATTTAGATTTCTTTATATATAAGGATAAAAGTTTGTTTTCAAAATAAAGTAAACAGGATTGCCAAAGAAAAAAAATAAATAAATTTGACTTTATTCAAATCGTTCAGACCAGCTAACATTCTATTATCTATATCAGAAATCTTCTCCTCTAAATGATCAACTTACTCAGTAAGATTTAGAATCATCTTTTTTAATTCAGCTATATCTGAACGAACTAAATTATTTTAAATATAAATAAACTAATTACAATAAAAAGAAAATTTATAAATTGAGCAAAATTTTATAAATGAATTTTAACTATCAGAAGGTATAAGAGAATAATGTATAGTAGTTTCAGATGTATTATAAGCCTGTGATTCAGTCTGCGCTATATCTAACTGAGATAAGTTACTGCTAGTAGTCATTTTTAAAAAATCAGCACACTTTTTAACATTAAGTCTAGCACTTTTGCCCAACTTTTGCAAAGATATTTTGAATATTAAAATAGTAAAAGATACAAAATAAAATGTAAAATAAAAAAAAATAAAAAGAATAAAATAAAAAAAATAAAAATTAATTAAAGAAATAAGTAAGAAAAATCAAAATAACTTGAATTATATAAAGATAATTTGTGCAAAATTAAAAAAATGATTATAAGAATATAAAATATTAATAGAACAATAACAAGAAATAAAGTAAAAGAATAATTTGAAATAACATAAGAAGTTTGATTAAGTTAATAGAAAGAAATAAATAGAAAATTACGAAGAAGAAAATAGCTAAAGTAGATTTATTTAAATAATTTTGAAACAATTCAAATTTAACCGAAAGTTTTTGCTGTTGCAACATGATTTACTTAAATTTATTATCTTTTATTAAATTTAAATATATTTGATTTTACTAAAGTAATCAGATTAATAATTATTGTCGCAGATTAAAATAAAATCTGATCAAAATGAAACTGAGACCTCTTATGTTTACCCTTAGAGCCTATAAAACTTATATATACTCATTTATTAATAAACCTAACCCTAAACCCTACCTCTAATGCTAAAAAGAACTTCAAAAAATGTCCTTCAAAAAATTTTAAATTTTCTTTAAAAAACAGCAAAATTTCATTTTGATCAGATTTTGTTTTAATCTGTGACAATTATTGCTTTTTTTTTTTTTTCACTTAGGCCATCTTGCCTTTAGTCTCTTTTATTACTTTATGATTGTATGGTATTATAAAAGGCCTTAGCATAATATTTAAAAGTGGCATCCCACAGTTACTTCAAGAGCACTTACAAGCAATCGGCTGCACTGAGCAGATATACTATAAATATATCATAATAAGTTTTAAAATAGAAACACTATCTCTCTTAGATGAATACTATCAGACCACCGTCTTACAATAGGATATCACTAATCTGATGACATCTTCTTGAGAGAAGTGGAAAGAAAAAAAAATTTTTACTAACACTAATACTAATACTAAAGGGGAGATACTAAAAAAATGGAAACTAAAACTAAAAAACAAATACAAAGATGAAAAGGTGAAGAAAAAGAAAAGAGAATCTGATAGGTCACAGTTATAGGCCTGTGTCAGGCCTTAAAAATTATATATTAATAGGTAAA